>KB667755.1:1164053-1177978 GCA_000349065.1 Anopheles quadriannulatus
CCTCCGTTCTCTCCGTTGCTTCCTGTGTGATCACTTGAATATTTTGGCAGTTAGCAAAATTTCTAACCAAAGCACTGGTTAGCCTTTCATTCCGCATTGCATTTTTTATCCCACCGTGCACCGAAACGCGCATCCGTTATTCGTGTTCCATCGATGGTGCACGAAGGGTTGCAGTCCAGCCCACGTGTGAGTTTTGCCCTTCGTGTAGTGGAAGTTTTGCGTGTTATCAGTTGTGCTTTCCAGTTTTTTGTTGTTGTTGGTAGCCCTCTTTTTCGGCACTAACAAATTCGATGGTTTTAGTTTTAATTCATCCGTTCCGTCGATCGTTTTTGGTGCGCTGCGTTGAAAAAGGCGTACATATTTTTTTTACAATCCCTCATGATGATCCCGCCGTTCCCGATGCCAACGGGAAGGCAAGTGTTGTTGTTTTTTTTTTAAATGTCCCTTTTTTGGTATTTTTTTATTCATTTTGAGAAACTCGTACGCCCCAGCTTGCAAACGACGACGATAAATGCATCACCGCATCACCGTGTCAAACATCAGCAGTCGGTCAGCAATCAACTGGCAAATCCACTAAATGCAGTTATGCATGGTGCTTGCACTGGTGTCCTGTTTGTGTATGTGTGTGTGTTGTGACCGTCGCTCCCTACCACCGTACCGTTTTAGCAGACGGTTGGTCGAGTGCGACCAGCAGCCGGTTTTGTTCGGACCGCCCGACAATGGTTCGCAATCAATTTCAATTAATTTAAATTTCAAATTAAAATTCAAATGATTCAATTAACTCTACGTCCGATTGGCGCTGGTTGGTGGTCGCCTCATCCCTACCCAGCACCCAGCTCGGCTTTGGTTTAGATTGAACGAAAGAAACAAGCCCTCCAGTCGGGGCTTTCCCGTTCCACTCTGTTTTCTGATTTAGCTTTATTTTCAGCTGCCTCGCACTGCTTCATTGTTACGCTTAGCAGCTGCAAGGTGGATTAAAGCTTTTAAAACACAGCTGACGGTTAGCTTCTTTTCCGTGCCACGAAAGGATCCTCATGCTGAACGACACCGCGTTTAAACCACACTATGAGCGAACCCTTGCGTGGATAATGATGCTCGCTGCTGCAGCGTTAGTATAATTGGCCTCCGCTTTCAGTTAACAATGCCACCCACAGGCACCACCATATCCAAGCGTATTCGGAAAATCAGTCACAGTGAAATCAGCAGTCGCAAGGCCAATGCCAAGTGGAAATGGTGATTGGCCTCCTTTTTAAACCGAGCCAGCAGCAACGACGATGAGCATTGTGCTCTCGATTTGCATTTACGATTGCACGAACAATGAGCGATTTCGATGGGCGGCGGGAAGGGTTGGAAAAAACAGAGGGCGAATTTTGTTGCATACCGTTAGGAAGCTCGCGATGCACTTTCTTGCAGTATACGCTTTTTTTTTCTTCTTCGCTCTCTCACTATTATGCAGCGCATTATCGAAATCAAAATTGAAGACGATACAATTGGGCTCTGCTTGCATAAGCACGGGACGTTACTTTGTTACTAGGGAGGGTATATTTTCCTGTCGTTTTAAGCGGTTGGAGGATTTTTTTTCGGGGATGACTGTGACGTTGATTGATGCGTGACAAATTTGAACAATTTTTAATGCGCACAGTAAATTGATATATTTAATTTAAATAGCTCGCCAGTTTTTTTTAAACCCCTTTCAAATCCCCATTTTTCAAATTGGTATAACATGTTCGTTTATCAACACTTATTTTTAAAAAATTTAACATAAATAATATGTAATGAGCTACTTTTCAGAAAATTGTCAAGCAAAACTAAAAACTTTATATAAACAAATGTGTTTTCAAAAACTGTTTCAACGTTACACATAACATTGTGGGTCCATTAATCACAAGGATACCCAAGAAACATTTCCTATAGCTATTACACTTAAACATGTCTTAATAATGCTTGATTTTGAGTGTACTAAGTCACATAGTTTTAACATGTCTCTTGAAGATTTGTTGAACAGTCTTGAAAGTTGTAAAACGTTTAAATCGTTCTGAAGACGCATTTAAGACTATCTGTTAAAACTAATATGGGAGCCACATAGTTTCAACATGTTTTTTGAAGATGCTTAACAGTCTGTAGGTATGTTAAACCTATAAACGTGATGAAGGCAATTATAAGACTGGCTAATAAGAATTATAAGTTGGTACTTTAATCAACATTTAAATGTATTCTTAAACACGTTTTAAGACTTGTTATTTGAGACTGAGGCATCAACAGATCTTATTAAATGCATATTAAGACTTGGATCAAGGGAACTAGGAACAAACTATACAGGCTGTACCAGTCATACGCTATTCACGCAAAACGTGGATAAGCGGTTTTCAACAATCGGTTACAAATGAGTTTATTTTCCTTAAGCTTGCAGTAATAATGTATCACATCAGAAAAACGCGATTTTGTAGCTATGCGTTTGCCAGGTTCCGCGTATCTCGCACACTACCTGTACGTGGAGATTCTTAAAACGTGTTATTCTGCACAAATGCTTCCTAAAGCTATGTACTGTTTACAACTATCGTAGCCACACATATAGCACTACAAATCGATTGAGCTTGTGATCAGGAAAGTCCGTCTGATCTTAAGCCAATGGAATCCATTTTTATTAATAAGATTGTTGATTTGTGTGTCCAATATGTGTCAGCCATGTTAATATTTTGATAAACAAATTCATAATTTACATGACAAATAGAAAAATGAAAATTTTCAAAACGTTTTTTACGCCATACTTATTATACCACAGCCTTAAAAAAGCTTTGTGTGCAGTTGAGCTGCGCTTGAATGACAACTATATTTTGAAAATAATTTATTTGTAAACTAAAGACATCCATATTATTAAGGCGCTTTGATATTTTTCAAATTATTATAATGTATTTCAACAGTATACTTTTCTTGACATGAATTTCTGCTCATATGCAAGCGATTTCACTAGAAAAAATATCAAAACAACTTAATGATTCTCAAATAATTATCAATCAGTATTATGACTTCATATTTATTACTTCAAAACCGTCTCAAGAACATGTCTATAGCAATATGCTGTATTTTTAATATTATATTTGCGCTTCACATCTTAAAAGTCTAGAAATTGTTTTAACAAATAGTATTACCAGAGCTCCATAGATGTACCCTTTCATTCTAAAGAGAATTTTATTATAATCTCATTAGGTCATACAAGACATTCAAATGAAAAAGGAAGATTTAATGGACTAACCGTAACAACAACGTTAAAACTATGATAAGATTTAAAATGTTACTTCGGTAGCTTTCAACGTTTCTCAAAGATTACTGGCAACAAAATTAAACGTTAACTCAACTTAAAAGTTATCTACCCTAACCCATCCGCTCAAAGCAGCACAGCTCTAATGACCCTCTAGCTGTCATTGCAATCTACGTTCGAAACAATCCCTCGTGAGTGAAAGATTTTTCGCTCCCGTGCACCACATAAAAGTAAACTATCGCGTGCACCTCACTTCCCACCTTCCCCTAATCCTTCATTACTTTTGTGCGGTCTTGCCAGCATCAGAACGCTTCCCTACCAACGATTGCAAAACGTTTGCCCGGGCCCTCCGGGCCAAATGCTTTGAAACCCGAGTGCAGTTACGCTTGCCTTGCTGCGCGAGCCACGTTTAATGTGGTGCAGTTGACTACGTACGTAATTCAGCGTATCAGGTGGGGGAATCGCGAAGGTACGGGAGAAGCCTCCGGGAAAATCTCGTACTGCTCACCCTCACTTTTTGCCAGTAACCATGCGTTCGTACGAATTTATTGCATATTTCGTATGCACTTGACGCGCGATACCGCTGCAACGGTTGCGGTGCAATTTGCGACTGACGCGTTAAATCTCCTCTCCGTTACGTGCTGCACCGTATGCTTTTGGTCGTACCAGCGAGAGAGAAGAAATTAAAAATAGTAGTAACCCGACACTAAGCACGAATTAATTTTATGACTTTTTATGTCTCGGCACGGTGAAGATGTGTAAAGAAAAAATAAACCCAGCCACGCCAGAACGTCCTGAAATGCATGGCGCTGAAAACGACTCCAAAAAGGCACTCGACCGCTCAAAAAGGCGGCCGCTCAAAAAGGGGTTGCAGCTGCAGTTGACGGCACATCCGACCACTCGCTACGTAGAGACAGCCGTGTTTAAGTGAGTATGAGGCTATGGTTCTCAGCTTCTCGGCAATTCCTTCGCTGAGTTTATCGTGTAAGAAAAATGAAACGGGGTTGTGCAATTATGCGTTACGAAACCGTGGTACACCTTTGAAGCATGCAGCTGGGCTGCATAATTATTTAGTTTTTTTTTTTCATTTTCTCCCCAGCTTCCTGAAGCATACTCACACAGGACGACCACCCCTTCTTTTCGTCACATCGATTTGCGATGTGTTTAGCGTGCACAGTGTGCTTGTGGGTGAAATCGAGCGTAAGAGGCTTATGCTAAACAACTTCTAGCGCTTTGCCCAACCGCCCCAAAGGTCCCTTCGCACCATGCGCCTTGGTGCCGGTAATGAATGCTTGTGCTTCATTACTAAAAACCACCACCCCACCGGGGAGTAACCCTTCCGCAACGCAGCGGAAGGTGGTGGGCGATTTCTTGACACCCGGCTCGGCGCGCACGGGAAAGCCAGGCAAAGGTGCGTTACGAAATTACTTTAACCGATTGTTTGTAATCCTTCTAAACTTGAAACGAAAACAGCACTCCTGCCGGGGTGCACCTTTTCGCATGGCCCGAACCATAACCGGTTTGGTGTTGTTTTGTTAACGCGTCTTAGTTCACGCCATCAGCAGGTGAAGCGGACGAAGTTGATGATGATGCACTGGCGCTGCTGGCACCGTTTATGTTTTCTTAACGATAGAGCAGACGCCGTCTTGTGCCGCTGCTGAGCGTAAACTGACACAGCCGGTGCCACAACTGGTGCCGAAACAATGGCTTACGAGGGAACAGGGGGAAGCCGTCTCGCCGTATGTTTGTTGAGCTTTGAGAGAGTTGATAATCGCTTGTGCAAAGGCAGGCGTGACCCTTGACTAAACTGCTGACTGAAATGGATGCCCCATGCAGAGGCTACGCTGCTGTCGCGTTGGGATGAGTGTTATTTTCTTTTCAAAATGAAAGCGTTCGCGAAGGCTTCGTGGAGTGTTGTATTGCGCTACTGAACGTTTAAATCGTTATTTATGTTTAGAAGGACTTGCTTAAATGATGTTTGCTAGAGTGGATGATAATGATGGTAAACGTATAGTTTTGTTGTGCGTGCTTTGCTGACAGCTGTCTTATTTTAATGAAGGTTTTTTGTTTCATTTGCTTAAGCGTAACGATTGATACAACTAGTATGCAGGCTTTGCGTAAAATGAAACCCTCAAAATTATCCACCAAATCCTGATTGATCATGAACTTATTTAAAAACGGTTTAAAAAAATAATAAAAACAGAATTACATGACAACTTCCAGAATGGCCAATCTACCGAAACTGGAAAAGTACAAAATTGTTCATTGCAAATAATTTGAACAACAACGTAACAAACCCAAAAATATTAAAGAAGAAAACAGTATAAACAAAATAATGAGAAGGATGAGAAAATGGTGAAATACATAATTATGAATGAAAAACACGCAATGATCGGAAACGATCAACACACAAACAAAATCGAACTGAAAAGATAATAACTAAACCATCACACATAGACATAGCGACCAAAAGCAAAATCACCAGTTACAAAAATACAACGACATCAACTCGGGAGCGATGTTTGACACAAACAGTTCGAAACAGAACAGTGTATCGTTATTTGAACACAACCATGAAAAGAGAAAGAAGAATAAGAAGGCTTTATATGAGGTTACTGTAGTTAATTGTATCATGTTATTGAACAGTCTTTTGAGCCTATATTTTATGCCAGAAAGCTGACATTTCAGTGAAACAGTATTTGTCATCCGGGTTGTATCTAGTCACGGTCGACCATATTGGATTTCAGCAATAGGGTAAAACCAAAGATGCATTTTGAGTTATCCTAACAAAGTAAAAAAACAATCCTTCATGAGCTAACCCAATTGCGCTTGGGATGAATCGGCGTTTGTTGACATATTTTGCAGAATGAAATAATATAGGCTAAAAATCTGAGGATAGTTTTGTGTGTGGTTTTGTTTGGAGTGTTGACATGATTTCAGCCACCAAGTGTCGAACTATATATGAAACAGTCCTAATACTAACCTTGCATCACGTGGGACTCAAAGAAGGTTTGCTATTTATTTTAAAACAGTACTTACATATTTTCATTTTTTTATATTTGAGAGTAAGATGTGTCGTCATTGAACTTTTACTGTCTCAAGTGTTTAATATTTCATTAATGAAACACTAGTATCATTTACAACGGTTCTAATGAACAAACAATGCTAGTCAGCTATTCAGCAGCAAACAACAGCTTCAAAATGCATCAAAATAATCCTTTTTTTGTTTTTGAAACAAGTTTGAAACTAGCTTTATATTGAAATTCCATGATTATGAAAGAATTTGGTCATAAAAAACCACTTCATTCACTCAACAACTGTACAAAGGATATTTCAATGCACCCCACCATTTGATGATTAAACCAAAACACTGATCGTAGCCGACCGACTTTCATTACGCTTATTAGCCGATGTCCCTCCACCCAGAGCGAATGATGAAACTTTGCACAACTTTTGAGTAATTATCTGTAATTTAATATTCATATTGCCACCCGCTGGTGCCACCATCACCACCACCACGATCGCAGCAGTCGGATGAAAAAAGTTTCACAATTTATGAGCGCTTTTAAAGCTACCAAGAATAATCGAAAAGTTTTGAAGCTCCGTTTTGAATTCCATACCCTCGCTAGCCAACCTCCTCCTGCCGCCTGGCGAACGGGTACAGAATCGAACGTTGGTTGGAGCAAGGTAAATGAATAGTTGTTCCAATTGAAAGTGTGTTTAATAAATGAACTCTCGGTAGGTAAAACCATCGCACCATCGTTTTGATGCGAGACTGACTGCAGTCATAATTTGCTCCCCTTCCTTTCCCAGCTGTGGATTGGCAATGGAAGCAGCAACAAAAACGCTTTAATTCGAATTATACTATGAGACACTAGTAAAGACAGTACAGCTGCAGCACAGCTGCAACACGCTCGATGACGTATTTGCAAGTTTTGCATTCCACCGTCATGCAGCGCTTAAATGGGGACCGAAACTGTACGGACCCATCATCCCACATTGTGAGCGAAATGAAGCCCCCAAGAGTTGACTGCAAAAGAGAACTGATGCTGCTACCATACAAATTATGGCACAATTTTGACCATTTACGGGAAAGGGAGGGGAAGTATTGCAGCTAAATAGTTGCAGCTGACCACTACACCATCGTCATCGAAGCGGGCTCCGGGCCCTGGTGCTTCCAAAAAGGCCACTGCCGATACAGTTTTTGAGCATTCCAAATTAATTTATTCAAAGATTCCATTTACCAGTGCCCCTCCCCCTAACACGCTTGCCAGTAGCACACTCCGGTTACGCTCTAGACATGGGGCAGAGAACCGAAGTGAAGAGGAAAGTTTTATAAATTTCAATTAAGCCAAAAGAGTTTCCCCGTAAACAATCTGTTTAACTTCTGGCCATCTACCGGGAGCAGCTGAAAGGGAGCGCTCCAGTCCCGTTTGGAGCACACTATTCGACGGGCTTCGGAAGAGCTTGTCAGTGTGCTTTCTTTCTTTGGAGCCCTCTCGTGTAAAGAGCCCAATGATGAAGAGTCCATGCCGCAGTGTGAGGAGCACGGTTGCGATGGTATTTCGGAGTGCCGGTGGGTACACACTGCTCATGTTGCACTGAAGGACCCTTTACACCGAACCGAACTCCAACCAAAGCTTCATGCGATTGGCCGTGCCGGTCTTGGAGCGACCGAAGCAAGGAATCAATTTCCTCTCATCATAAATAACTCATAATGCTTTTAAGCCATTGCCATCCGCCGGTGTGTACGTAGAGGTGGGAGTAGCAAAAGTTTTCTCACTTTGCAGCCTCCAAAAAACCGGCACAGCGGGCGGGGAGGTGGAGATCATTGGGCTCCGATGGTAGGCAATCATCAATCTAATAATACGATTACTACTTTTCTTTTTTGTGTCTATTTTGTTTTCGTTCATTCCATCCCACTGTTAACCTACAATGTATTGGAGCAACGTTCGGCAGTAGCCTCCAGAGTACGCCGGACAAAAAAGGTAAACGAAAAGGCCGCCCCGAAGCCCATTAGACTCTCATTACTCTCGATGAATGTTTCCTTTCGTTTGTTACTAGTGTGTGTGTGTGTGTGTGTGTATGTGTTTGTGTATGTGTGTGTTAGTATGCAGACCACCCAGTTCTCGAGAGGCTTAGCACGAGAGTTTCTCCTGCTGTTCATTTGCATGCGTCCGTCTGAAAGGAGGCCCGCTGGCTCGCGCTTAGAGAAATGGGCAAGTTTTTGTGCCAGCGAAAGTTTTTTCACCTTCAGCCTTCCTCTCCACAGCATTCTGGCGGAAGGTACTGGCCTACTGCTACTACTCGAGCCTACACGAACGACCCCAAACGTTCGGCTCGGTGGGAAGTTAAATGTAAATTTATTCTAATGACCACTCGCGCTCACGGGCTTTGCTGCCCCTTGCCCTTGCTTGCGGCCGGCATCACATGATGATGTACGCGTCGGTCGATTTTTCGAGCCAAAGCTGACCACTTCTGCGCGCTCTCTCGATATCTTGCAAAATGCAAAAAAGTGTAAGAGAGCAAGTAATAAAACAGAACCGGGTGCACTAGTGTGTTTTTTTTTTTTTTTGAGAGCCTGGAAATTATGTGTTCTTAGCCTGTTCGGGCTTCGGTACCCGGTAGCAGCGGATCATTAGGACCGCAAGTATAAGGACGCAATTGTCGTAGGGTGTCCTACAGTGTGGGGCGTTCGTCGCTTGTCGTTAGTGGTTGTGTTTAACGGTTGGAAAACCGGCCCGGTGGGAGAATGAGATAATTTCCCTGTGTGGAGGAGTTTTGGGCTCAGGAAAAAAAGGTTAACCGTTTTTCCGAAGCAAAAAGTTACTTTTAATTACCTGCTGTTGGGCCCGACAGTTACATTTAGCATTAGCTTTCATTGTAATTTAAGATTCCCATTCGAGTTCATCTGCATATTGACTCGAATATTCAAAGAAGTTCTTATGGGAAATAATTGCCCATTATTAAGGAGGAATTAAACGCTACAAAGAGCCAAATTACTCATACAGTGGCGGTTATCTAAAGTAAGACTCTGTATATTTTGACCTATCTTCTTAAGGTCGCTTTAGACCTTGCGTTAAAGTGAAATTTTAGTTATATATTTAATTGCATATTTATCAGAATATGGTTTATCGTACGCCAAAAGAAAGAATATTCCATTCTTCAACTATTTAGTCAGTTAAACATATTAAAATAATGAATTTAATACATTTCATTGTGATTCCCTGCAGTTCATATTTTTTTCACCGTGAACAAAGTGGGGAATCGCAAGGCAAATGCATTTAATTTTTAAAATTCAATATTTTTCATAGACTTGGTAGTTGTGGAATTGAATATCCTTTCTTTCGGTGTACGATAAGCCATACTCGGATTAAAAAATTAATAAAATATAGCAGAATTTCACTAAAGTTCTAACGCGAAGCTTTCTTGACAGTTCCTTAGACCATTTATTGGAAAACTTTAAACACACATCGTTGATGACACTTTTTAGCTAAGTTTCTGCAGAAAATTAGACCAATATCTATAAAAATCTCAAAAAAACTATGCATTTATGTGAAACAAGGAGTGAAATTTATTAATTTATGGGACGCAGTTAAGGGATGTTAGACTGGTGTCGTACATAAATTCAGCCGAAAATCACTTTAAATGGTTGATTTGAGTTTTGGCATCATTGCTTGCCGCTGCATAGCCAGTGGACGCGATTTCTGCTACCTGATATGTGTTTTCATGTTTCACAGGTACAACCTCGCAGTTTGGCCGGTTGCAACGACCTCCCGTCCAAGCGAACGCAGTGATGAAGAGACTTTTCGCTAGGTTTTAATTTGGAGGTCCTTGTCGCTCAGGGTCATCATCCCTTCGAAACTAGGTTTTCTTTCGATGCTCTGATTGTTGTCTAATAATGCCAAGATATATTAGAATATCTTGCTAGAATGCTAGAAAAGGCTCAGACGACGTCCGCAAAACGCTGCACAGTTTCCGTTATAGATGTTGCAGTGTGTCGTCTTCTGATTGCGCACGCTTCTAAACGAAGTAGTTTTACTTGTTTAGCCATTACGGTTAGAGTCTAACTGATAGAGGTGTCAAAAATTGTCTGATGTGTCATGGGATACTATTATTGAAAGTGCGACGTGTTGATAGTACGAGAGAAGATAAGCCCCAGAAAAATTGTACAATTTTTGTCCTCTGTTATAATGCATTAGAAGTATCCAGGAAGCCTCAACATCAGTTTATATCTGATATAATGTAAAAGACAAACTAAATGTCCGGTTTAAGGTTGCCGCCACAATATTTCAAAGGTATTTTTGTATTGAAACGTGAAATTGGACTTTTATTAATATTCTAATCACACTGTTTGCTTTGCAATGAATATATTGTACGATTCGGGAACATAACGTTCCCTCTTTGCCTGATGACATCAGCATTCAATTTCTCAGTACGGTTTGCAGCTTGCCAGCTTTCCTAGCCACAGAGTCTAAAGTATACATTACGCTGCCAGCTTACTTTGTCACTTTCGCCCCAAACAAAGACGCAAATACAGCTGCATCATCACTGCACCCGACTGTAAACCAGTGCCGACGCCTATCGCCCACAATCATCTCATCAATCATCGTGCCACATTTCCATGAGCACATTTGTCCGGCAGAAACTCCCCTTGCTGCCAGTGATGAACGGCTAAAAACCTTCCGCCGGTGGGATATCGCTCGCCAAACGAATGACATTTTGCTGCTGAAGATCCTCCCCGTTCCAGCGGCCAGCAGCAATTGAGAAATTTTCTAATCGTACACGCAGAAAAGTAAATGTTTGTATATGCGTGTGCATGTGTGTGCGTGCGCTTGTGTGGTCGGTTTCGTTCCGAAGTGCATCACTTTCAGATTACCGTGTTTCTGCTCCCAAGCGCTCGGCGCCATCCAACGGCCACATCATGTCACCGTCCAGTTGATTGAGCCGGGGGTTGAAAATTTAATGCGCCTGCTAACGATTGGACCCACAATGAATGTGTCCGTGTGTGCAAGTGTGTGTCTGTGTACGACTCCATACGGTAGTGATGCTATTGATTTATATGTTTATGCACTTCACGTTCGCTAGCGTACTTTGGGCGTTCGGACCGAGCCCGAGCCCGTCATCCCAATCATCCCCTTCACGAGCACGATCAGTCGAACAATCACGACCGCTCGGAACGAAACGCCGCTGCTGCTGCTGCGGCAAGCAAAACAAACAGATTGTGTCTTTATCAGCAACCGAAAACCGGGCGCCCCAGCGAACAGGGAAGCGATACAGGGAAAAGAAAGTCTGGGACGTGCGATGCAATCGCACGCTTCCTCTACCGGTCGTCAGTCAATCGCATGGAGCGGATTGAAATGGCTCCGCGGCGGTGTTTGATTGGGAGGCGGGCGGCAGCAGCACGAGCGGCGAGTGCCGGCTTTGAAGCCGATGAAGGGGTTTCGCTATTCGGACCCGTTTGGTAGCGAATCGGGGCATCCCGTCTGAGCATCCCGTCGCGCAAAGATTAGAGTTAATCATTTACGAAGCAAAGAAGAATGAACCGGAGCTCGCGAGCGTGTTGTTATTATTCCCGCGGCCGCTCGATGTGTGTCTGCGAAACGGGCCCGGTCTGATAAGCCGGCACTGTGGACACGGGTGCACTGGCCGAGCGCTCGAAGCAGGCCAGTCTCTTCCAGCCCGTTCGCGTGTGTAGATGCAATCAAAGTGTCGTCCGCCAGCGGTACGATGGTGACGGTCGCGTTGGAAAGTAGTGTTGTTACCGCTGCCGGTTTGGCGGCACTGTTGCTAACGCTGGCGGCGGTGATCGGTACGAGCGGGAACCCGCTCGAATGCCCCCGGCCGGCCGCGTCCGGCAGCCCCCCATCCGGTTGGCAACCGCGAACGCCCGAGCAGACGCTGTACGCGTACGTGCGCTGCCTGAACGACTCGTCCGCCAGCATCGAGATGAAGATCCGCTGGGTCATGTGGCAGCCGGACCAGTCGCCCGAGAGCCAGTGCTACGTGAAGTGTGTCAGCGAGGATCTGCGGCTGTACGATCCGGCCCGGCGGCAGTTTGTGCCGGAGCGGTTCGAGCAGCAGGCCCGCGCGTTCCACGAGGATCCCGAGGCGGACGACATCCGGACGCTGTACACGGACGCGCACCGGCTGCTGGCGGGCGAACTGCCCGACAGCGACTGCTCGACCGTGTTCGCCAAGTACGCACCGTTCTACGCGGTGCACCAGGAGCACATACTGGACATCTTCCATGGGGATCTGCGCAAAATCTTGGTCACGTACCAGCGGCTCGGGCCGCGCGTCAAACAGATCGGCCAAAGCTTCGTCGACTACTGCGAGAAGCGGTACGGGTTTGCGTGGGCCGAGGAGGAGCAGCGGCCCTGCCCGAATCAGACCGCGGTGGAGTGTATCCTTCGCGGGTTCCGTTGGATCACCGAGGAGGGCAATGTGAATGTAAGTGACTGTACCACTCTAAACATTGCTGCTTAATTATCGAATACCTGGGGCTGGTTTTATGTTCATGCTGTGGACTGTTTTCTATCACTCGACAGGTCGCTGAGATTGTACGCGATTTCGATGGGTTCGGTGTGGAGTCAGGCGAACTGAAGCAATGCCAGGGAGCGGACGATCTGTACTGGTGTTTGCGCTCCCTCAATGCCGACAAGCTGGCGGCAGTTATACGGCAGCGCGATGCCCAAACGGCGTACTACTTTGATCAGTCGTCGACTGACGAACCGTGGAAGTCGGCCGTCGATTTTGGTAATGCACGCCTTAATCGTGCTTGAATTCGTACGTCAAGCCAATCTCGAGGAGAACATGTTGAAAGTTCTTTGTAACGGTTGAGAGAGTGTCGTTGTAACATTAACATTAATAGAAACAATAAAACAAAACTAAGAAATAACTGTGAAATAAAGCGTAATGCGTTCAATTCATAAAAGCTTATATATTAATTAAACTGCATATCCATGATGTTTTTATGCGCCCTCCCGGATTAGCATATTGTCTTTGTTTCTATTAGAATCAACATTGCAAAGCTTGAAATGAAAACACAAATCTTTGTAATACCTCTCTTTTAGACACAAACATTATCAATTTATATAACAGAAATGAATATTACTTGTCGCACCACTTTACAAATCATCAAAAATACCTTTAGCAAAGGTGATTTATTGTAGTGATGTTTTTTAAACAATAAAGTTTGAGAATTGTCTGAGCACTGATTAACGTGATATTCCGAACAATTAAATGCTGTAACTAAATATGTACAGATGTTGTAAGCATTACGTTGGAAGCATCAAATGTTTCAAATGCAACCAAGAATGTTGAAGAAATAATGTACTTAACATACAAACAACATTGTTAAAACGAGTCTTGTTGAACGTTACTAAAATTTTCATTTTTGTATTACTTACATTTTTTATGTTTTACAATTCGATCCTGTGATTACAATGTCAAAGGAACTGATGTCAGCATTTTGTATAGCAAACTTAATCAAAGCTCACATGAATAATATTGAGAAATCCTTTAAGTACACAAATGATTTACTCAAATTAACTGCATTTATACTGCATTCGTACTGCTTCGTTATTTATGAAGGACATTTAGATTTGATCCGAGGTTGGTAAGATTCAATTAAAAGATTTGAATTGTCATGTAGGCGACCGGC
>KB667755.1:1202567-1247059 GCA_000349065.1 Anopheles quadriannulatus
ATTAGCATCTTATTACTATAATCATAAAATGAAAGGGCTCAACCCCGTTTGATGTATTCAATATCGAATGAAGAAAAAAAATCCCCCTTCGCTTTGCCAATATGCTTCCAAACCGCTAAATGCACCAATCAAAATTCGTCCGCCCGCACGCTAAAAGCTTAATAGAAAGCAATCAACCAAACGGATCTTCCTCCTATTTCAACACGAAACGGTGACAATGAAAAAAGAAATTTTAACCCCCCAAAAGGTCCTTTAATTTTCCCATTTTTCCTTCCTTTGATGTGATGAGGCCGAACGCAACCCGGGCCGGGCCGAGCGGAGCAAACGTTTGCCCAAAAAGCCTTTCATTCATATTGCTCATCATTTTCATTAACCTTCGGGACACACCGGACGAACACTGGCGGACCCCCTTCGTGCAGGCGACTTCTTTTTTTTGTCCACCTTCATCCTTATTACGTTTTGTTGACGCTGCACCATGGGACCATGGACCATCTTTTCGCCGGCCAAAAATCGATGACCTATCATCAGTTTGGGCCCGCTGACACGGGTGTTGGGGAAATTATAAAAACGGGAAAAGTAATAGTGAAAAACGACTGTGTGTGTATGTGTGAGGCGAATATATACATCACACACGCACACACGCACAAACGCATATAAGAAATGGGGTAAAAAGACTGAGCAGGACAATTTTTCTTTTGATGTCATACGCCGGCTGTCCCCTTTATTCCCGCCTTTGCAGCGCGCCAGCGACACTAACGCAAGCACGTAAAAGGGACAGAGTTCGAACAAACGATTGGTTGGCCGTTCAGGCCGGTTTTAGGGTTCCGTTCCGGGAGGTTTACTTCGAATGCTTGACGGTCGCTTTTTTGTTGCTGTTGTTTTTGTTGTTAGGCCCACCGAGGCGAGTGCCGCTGCTGTTTGTCGGCCGTCGAATTGTATTTATTTTGCTTTAACTTCAATGTCACTGCAGAGAGGAGGTTTTACCCGGTGCCAAAACAAAAAAAGAAAGAAAGACAAAATCGGTCGTCTTTAAACTCTGGAGCGTGCGTCGGATCTTGTTAAAAATTCATTACTTCTTTCATCTTTAGTTTTCTTTTTTTTTTTGGTTTTTCGGACGTTTCTACGGACGTGCTCCGTGGTTCGGTTGCGGCAGAGTGTAGAAAACGAAATTCCGGGATTTAGGATGTGTTTGGTTTTTTCCTCTGTTTTCCGGAAGTAGCTGAACACAAAAAAAACAAGCAAAGAAGAAGTTTTTGGCTCGTTGACAAGCGGGCTTTTTGTGAGGAAACACGGTTTTTGGGCAGGCTTTTAATTTGAGCTCGGAAAAAGGGATATGGAATATGATGCTCTACAACAAAAAAACGAAACCCTTCTTGCTTGATGAATAATTATGTACCTTGATGAACACTTATCACTTCCACAGGGAAGATTGGACATTTAATTTTAATATTAGCAATTAGTATAATTCCAGCTATAAATTTTGGCTAAATTATGTTCACTGCATATTCGTCTTACGTTGTGCAACGTACATAGTGCAGTCTTTCCCCGAGTTACGCGAATAATGCGTTCCGGAGACATTCACGGAACCTCGGAATTTCGCGTAAGTCGAATATCACGTTTTACAGCCAAAAACTACTTAATTAATAATGATTTTTTATTTAATTTAGTTTATTAATGTTATGTATTACTTATTTAATGCAAAACGTGTGAAAAATTAGGTTTATTCTATCTTTTTAGTAATATATAGCTTTTAGAAAAAATTGGAAATTATTTTTCTTTTGACAATTGATGGAGATAAGTGTACTGATTTGACATATGAACAGTCAAAAATAAAAATTCGCGTAAATCAGGGAAAGACTGTATATAAAAGTATGCAAAAGTTAATCAAAATGTTCTTATTAAGTGATATTGTCAATCAAATTTCATGGAATAAATCAAATCGTTTTAATTTTTTGGGCAAAAATAAAACAAATGCAGCTGTTAACCCAAAAACACTAAAAAAAATAGCCAAACAAACATTGATGCATTTCACTAACGAGTTTGTGCACTCTAAATACACACAACTCGTGTGTATCTAAGGACAACACATGTGAACTGCATTACTATATGCTCTCGTCTCTTTCGTACTTCACATTTTATTAAGCTCATCCCTTGTCAGTGCAGTACAACAGCACCGGGACACTAGAAGGACCTAATCCAATCGGACAGTGCAGTGTACCGGTCCTCCCAAAAACCGTTGACCCGCAAGAACGCTTGCATCAACCAGTGCGACTGTTGCTGGCACTGGTTCAATGTAAGAATATAGAAAAGATTTAGGGTAACAGAAAAAAACACAGCTCCTCGCTCGTCCAACTGCTACTATCCACCGAGTCTGGCAAGAGCAAACAGAAGCAAGCAACATGCAAGCAATCAGACACCGACCAAAGACTACACCACGTTTCACCTCCAGTGCATCCACGACGCGATGCGGTGGCACCGAGAAGCAGGCAGGACAAAAAACAAACCATAAAACAAAGCCAAAAAAAAATCCATTTGATTAATGAACGAACCCATCGCTGCGACCCCTTTTACTTGGTCCCCTCGGCAGACTTTGAAACCGTGTGCAAAAGTATGCTGCACACGTGGTTCTCGTTGGCTGATTGGCTGTCGCTTTGTTTTAAACACAACCAGCCGCGTCCTTGGGGGAAAATGAACGATAGCAAGAGACCCGCTAGCAGCCTCCAGCCCTGTTCCATGCCCTTTTCCACAATGCCCGAAACGCTCCAGCAGCACCGGCGGGTATGGTTGACTCCATACCTCGAGTCCATAAAACTTCTCCACAAATCTACCGTAAAGCGTAACGCACACGGGGCGGCGCTCATAATAAAGCTGTAAATTTTCTTACAATACCATAAAAGGATCGCACTAAATTATGCGGTCCCGGTGCGGTGCACGCGGAGTGGAGAGGGGACGGTGCCCGGCACTGGAAAGTACGCCAAAAACCAGCGCGCATTAAAGGATTTAGCTGAAGCGATTAGAAATTTGCGTCCCTGAAGTGGGAATTTTTGGGTGGGAGCCGGGGGGAGCTGAATCCTTACAATTCAATGCCATGGCTTAAGTTATGGCAGTTTTAGTATTGTGCATTGAATTACGCGGAGCTTCTTCTTTTTTTGTTTTTGGTTGCTTCTTTGTGTCGTTTGTCGAGCATTGTTTGTCGGTACATTTTAATGCGCTCGTTCGAGTGGAATGTACACTCCTCCCCACCAAGGCGAGCGAGCTGATGGCGTATGTGGCGAAGGGTAATGGCGAACATTTGATGTCACTTTTACTGGTTGGTGTTTTGATGTTGGTTATGATGCTTTACGTTTTCACATGTGGATTTGTACTGTTGCATTTCATTACTAAAATATTGATTATTTTTGGAAAGCGTTAGTTTAAAGCGATCCAAAGTAAAACATTTATATTTTACTGCATTTGTTACATTAAAATTACATTTAACCACACCATTTTATAGCACAATTAACGCTCCAACAAAGAATGCAAATGCAACTATTAACTGTAAAAGCAGTGCCGTAATGGCGGGCTTCCCATATCGGCAAATTTCTCCATCGCCCTTCACCAAAGTACTCCCAAAAACATCAAAAACCTTCCCGCGATTTTCCTTGTTTGAGAGCTCCCCGTTCAAAAGCGCCGTCCCGTAGCGCGAGCAAGAACAGCTTCACGCTCCCATTAAAGCATCCATTCTCTTGCATAATTGCAGCATGCAAAGAAACGGCAACAGGAAAATCCTTTCACCCGAGTCGATATTATTGCAACGGCTGGCACTTACCATTAAGCTCCGCAGCACGTGTTCACCACCACCACCAGCAGCAGCACACAAAGCACAGCGGTGCAAAGGCAGGCACGGAAACACGATCTAGCGTGGTGCTCGTGTAGAAAGAAGCTTACCCATTGCCCGAAAAACGGAAACGGTGCCATTATGCTCACACGTCTTCATAACGAGTGGCGAAAGATAATTGTAACCTAACAAAAGGTGTTTTCCAGCGCGATTTTTTTTTGTGTGTGTGCCTTGGCTGCATTGACGGTAGCAGAGCTAGAGTGCCCACACCGGTACACCGGAACTGATGGCAAGATGGCTTGGCCAGATAGACTGTTTGCTCGTCTTTTAATTATTTTGCCCCCCTTTTTTACTCACAGTCTCTCTCTCTTTCTTGCTCACGCTTATCTTCCTGGGAAAACTGGAAGTTCGCTGTGAAAACAAAATTTTCCACGCCGTGAAAAAGCAACACCAAAAAGCACGGGGAACCGCGTGCGTGCGGGTACGGTGTGCGATAAATGGTGGCATGTAAAAAGTTTTTGCTCGTTTTGTCTTTTTCCGCTTTTTTTTTGTTGCCTTCTGTCTTCTTTGGTGCTTTGGTCGCCTTTACTCGCTCTTCAGTTCGGTGCCGAATGACGCCATCGAAGTGTCATACTGGCGCCAGGAAAAGTGTGTCCCCTTTCGCTCCGGCGCTCGGTGCGGGCAACGGTGGCAAGGCAAGTTTCACGCTCACGCCAATGTTTTGCGCTATCTGCGGAAGAATGTCGCTATCAGCAGGCGGGATTACAACAATTATAACCGGTAACGGTTGAATGGAAATATTCAGTGAATAAAATAAAAGTACTCCAATCTGCACCGAGAAGGGGAGGGGATGCTTGAGCAACGGAGCCAAATGGCAAATACTTTCCCCCTTTTGCTAGCAGACGAGAAGCGTCGCGTGCTTTGTGCTGGTGGTTGTCGGCAGCTCTGTGTGTGTGTGCTTGCTTCTGTTTTTACCTTATGCTTTGTCAAGCTCGGGTATACGAAACGGATATACGTATAAAAATACGTAAAACGAGAACCACCAGACATGGTGCAGCTGTTTGCAAAGGGGGAGAGGGTCTCACTGCTAGCACAAAATGGTAACGATGCCCGATTAATTATGATTTTCGTTTTTCATAAAATTTTATCGCCACACCAAACTCGTACTACACAGGGCGAGGACAGGGCGAAATAGAAAACCGTAATAAGGGAGCACAAGACAGGGTGGCATATTTCTGTCCATGCAGCAGCAGGTTGATTTCACACCGGCAAAGACGAGCCCGGGCCGAAGCGTTCCGGTAGAATAATTATCGAGTAATCAAGGTTGTGGGTTGTGGGGATGGGCAAAGGCTTAAACAACCGGTACACGACCTGCTACCACGCTTCCAGCCTAGGGGGTCGTTTGTTCGTGTACGGGTGAATAATTATAGGTTATTATGCTTCCGGTGAAGTAGGTGAGCACTGTGTATGGGTGTACGGTCTGACACATGACTGGGGGAATTTTGAATCGTAAATTCTTTCATGTTCTTCCTAGTTGGCGATCTGTTTAGTGGGTGAAGGCTTGTTTGCAGGCCAACACACCTTTTTTGAACTGACAAATACCATGCAGCATTATGGTCCAATGATTCGGGTGTTTCATGCAGGTTCAAAAAGGTTATGTTATCGTGTGCTCAATACACAGCAGGTTGTGTACACTTTCTATTTAATAATTGGCTTCTTCATACGGCTAGTGGCCAAATCAACATTATTTTGACATTGCATTGATTTCGCATTGGCTAGGAAATTCAATCACAATCTTTCAAGAATGCAACTAACTTCTTGGCAAAGAAAGTATCGATTTTCGGCAAAGGTGCTGACATGAAACAACTTCACTGAATTTTAACAAGCAAGAGTAAACAAGTTTAAGTTCAAGAACTGTTTTCAAGCATTTTTTGCACATTTGTAATACTTTCTAATATTTCTTTCCCACGTTTCCAACTATGGAAGGTATTACGATACTAACCAGTTTTTTTTTATATGGAGTTAGACAGTTGGCGACTGCAATCAACATTCCAGCCAAAACCACTCGCGAAATGAGCATCTGATTTTCAGCCTGGATTATTTCAGCAAAATAAAAAAATGATAACAAACGCTGGCTCCATCAGATAAGCTCATTAATAATTGATTTTTTTTTTGCTCAAGTAAAAATATGGTGTCAAGAAAGTTTAAAAACTGTTTGATTCGATGCTTCTGAATGTAGTAATAGTATTAAAACCCATACTAAGCAGAAAACAAGAAAAAACAAAACGATTTTTAAATGCATCTTTTTTCCACCGCTTTCCAATTATAAAACCCAACTGGATGTCTGTCAACTGGATACAACCCGGATGTTGAATATTGTGCTACTTCCAATGGAAATTTCAGCCTTCTGGTGTAAACAATAAAAAGGATTGATATTGTACAATTTATTACTGCAAAACATGGTAATCTAGAGCATTCACAAAGAAAAGACTCAGTCATGGCGTAGACAAGGACAAAAATAATACGAATTTAGGAAGTCCAAACCAAATTCACGAGATGTGAAACAAAAAAAAAAAATGCTTCATTTTTTGCGTTTCAAACGTTTGAAAAATTACATCTGCTATTTTAATACTGATACTAGCCCAGCTATTATGTGCAAGCATGTAATGTTTGTGCAATTTGCTAAATTAAATAAGCACTGCTGATCGCATTTTAATGTTGAAACAAGATGCCATGCCAGTCCATGCAAAAAAGGAAAGGTCTAATAATACCAGCTCATTGTCACGACGTAAAATAACCAAAGAGCTCACAATGCAGATAAGAAACTCGTTGCACAAAAGACTTTTCCTACCGCCAGAAGGATACTTTTTATCATCAACCTCTCAAGACGGAGGCACTGCAGTCCTTTTAAAACAAAACTAGTGCCTTGCACTGTAAGCCAACGCCAGCCAAGGGCACGTTAATCCTTTTATCATCACTATCGCCCGGCGGACGCTTTTGTGGGGCTCGAGTGGCGAAAGCATCGGAATGGACCGAAATCAATTTCCATGCCCGCCGGCCATGCCGCACACAGTCTTAAAGCTTCTCGGCCTCGGTAGAGCGCTCTCAGCACCGAGCCCCGAGTGATTGTGCCCAGTGTACACGGACACGAGAGCGAGAGCGCACGACTGTGTATTGCAACATCATCATCCACCGCGGATAGCTGGAACTGGACGGAGACGGAGTAATCCCATCATGCCGGTTCTTCATTTTGTGCCCGCCGGGAGTGCTTTTTCCGTCGCAAGTGCTTACTTCGCCTGCTTAATCCTACGGCGCTGGCACCGCTCTATATGCGGCGCCACGGCAGCGACCGAACCCGGTGCCTTTACGTGTCAACAGTAGTGTCCGGTTTTTCCTGCCCGGAACTTTCTACCACTGCGGGCCGAAGAAAAGCCGTGCAGAAGGTTTTTAATTAATTACGTCGATTGAGCTCCGAAACGTCCCGGGAGCTATTTCTCCACTCTCGGTCGCCGCGGATCTGTGCAGAGCGTACAAAATCCTTTTTTTGCCACGATGGAGCATCCTTAAGGATGTATTTTTGTTTTAAATTTTACGCACAAAAGAGGAAAGATAAACCCTGTCGAGTGAGGGAGCAGTTCAAGATGGTCCCGGCACCTCAAGCAACGGCGGCTTCAATTGTTGGAGTGTTGGAAATTAAATTCATTATGGGCTTACGTTGCTGCCGCGTGAAGAACCGCCAAGCTGGTTCCGCGTGTACCTCAACGCGTGCAGGTTCAATGTGACCGCACCCTCCCGAGACCACGGCGATGCACGACGAACGCCATTGACATTGGGTGCCGGTTTGTCACGTCCGTCGCAAAGGTATGCCAGCGCCGATCAAGTGGTCTAATTAAATTGCAATACTCGATGCTGTCCTCCGAGGAGCAAGTCCTGGGGAGGTGTGGGGATGACGGGCATCGTACCTGTAAATAGAAAAGAGAAATCATTCGGTTAGTATCGATTCTTGGCCACCAGCACTCAACCGCACAGCACAATAGAGCGTAATCTGTCGCATAACACAATTATAGTGCAAGCGTTGCGCAGTGGTCAAGAAACTGGAACCGAAAGGAACCTACTGGGGCTGGGGTTTCCTGGGCAAGAGTTGGAATGATTACAGATTGCGGTCCCCGTTTCTGCCCCGAGGTGGACCAAGGCAAATAAGTAGCATCCTTTGCTGTTTCCATACCGGTTTGCCAAAGCACTACGTCTCCCTGCGGTCTGCAAAGACCCAATGGCCGACGGTTTCGAGAGAGCTGTGAGTCGGGTGCTTTGCACAGTTCTTGCATCTTCTGACACGGAGAGCACGGAACCCAACACTGACCACCAACGTCAATAGATCGTCTTCCGTCTTGGCACTCCGGGTGGTTGCACAAGGTTATCGGCACGGCCAGCTATTGCCAGGCAATCGGTGGCTGAGCTTGAGGTTGGACCCAACCCACCCCCGGGAGCCACAAAAGGTGGAGTCGGGAGGAGAGTCATCGATGGAGCTATTTTCAGGTTGAATTATTTCCCCTTACCGAATGGTTCTTCTGTGCCACCACAACGGTACCGGCACAGAACGGTGCCAGAACGATTTTGCTGCCGGTGGTTGGTGGGAAAAAGTCAAACGAACAAGCAATGAAAGGCTTTATCGTGATACCGACCGTTCGCACCGTTGTTGACATACCGAGATTTCCGATTGGAGAGTGTGTGCTTGTTTGGAGACATGCTTTTATGTGGAGGGGGCTCAATATTGTTCGAAGCTGAAATGTTAAGTGGACGGAAAAGCGAGCAAACTAAAAACAGGCTCAAAAGGGTACAATACAATGAACATGCGTGGCAGGTGATGGAGGGAAATATGTTTTCTCGGGAAAATCTTCACAATAAGCTTTTGAAACCTACAACCGGGCGGCTGCATGTTTTACTGATACTCGTGTTATGATGAATCAAACATGATTGAAATGTTGATATAATTCATAAAAAATCCTCTAAAACAACATTCAAGAATGTTTCGAATCTGATAAGATAGTCTTTAACGTTATGTTTACCATTGGATTGCCATTATTCAGAATTTGACTTTCGTCCAGCTTATTGGAAAACTATGCTAATGGAACTAAGAGTTTATTATACAAAAATTCAAAAATATGTGTTAAGTATCATCAGTTAATCAGATAATCGCTCTCTGAGCATTGCACAATGTTGAAATAATAATACCAAAAATGAAGAATATCTGGTCGTCCAGTATTTCGTGGCAAGAAATCTAGCAGGACTTTAACTTTATGAACGAACTATCTGGAATAAGAGTCATTCCAAATGGTAGGCTCAAGTAACAACACAAGGTTGATAATGTCTTATAATTTTGCAGTAAAATAGGACTGCATTGTTATAGAAATATCGTTAACAATATTAGCAAAAGTTACCTACAACGTCCGGAGACGACATAAAGCTTAATTAAGCTGCAGATGTAGTCCAACCACATCCACACCTCAACAAATGCACTCACCAAAAGACGACCCAATTGTTCTACCGTCAGGCAATTTCACGATCATCAATCAAAACACCAACAAAAGTGACATTGTTTCTTGCCACGAAGAAAAAAAGTACCAAACGCCATCGACTAATTGTCGCTTGCAGGCAATCGATCACACGCGCGGGAAGTTTTCTGTGTCACGCAGTTAATTGAATGATAGCAACAATAGCTAGATAAGCGATAAGCAGAGTATGCAATAAAAGCAATCAATCCATCGGGCACCATATTACTTTTCAAAACGCTCTACTAGGAGGATATTGCGTTAGATCTTACATCATGAACATGACGTAAGAAATGTGTATATTGTTTAATGCCGCGCTGGCAACGCGCATTAACCATTCGATCGTATGCTCTCTTCTTCAGTTTATCAGCTTGTAATTACGCTGAACATTACCAGAAGGCGACACACACTCTCTCTCTCGTTCACAATCGTAAAACGTAATGTATTCCAAGGATTTCATGCGCTGCGCGCTAGAAAGCAGCATTGTGAAAGCAGCGGACAGGCAGCAGCAGCAGCAGCAATTTTCTTCCGGCATCGGATCTGCATTTTATTATTACGACTCAATGAAGCTTAATCAAAATTATAATCCACCGCGTGCTTATTTTGCGCCGTTCTTTCGCTGCGGTTAGTGAAGCACCAATTCCTGCGGTGAAAAGCATTCTTGCGCATAGTGCGCATCGCGTCGGGGCGGGGCGGGTTGCGATGGCAACATCACCACAACCTTGGAACCGATGCATATAAACACGCTTCTATATTGTGCGAGGTGGTGCCTATGTTGGCCTATGTGCGTACTGCAATCCAGCTCGATCGATTTTCCGACTTCAAATAGATCCCACAGCAAACGGTTTCCGCCACCGCAAGGACTTTCCGCTGGTGCCGCATTCCGAAGCTTGGTGCCGGAGCTTCCACCACCACCATCACCGCAACTATTACCACTACCCGAGCGAAACTCATTTTCCAGCGAAAACGATCGCACCAGAGCAGCGCACCATCAAAACCGGTGTGCAGGATGAATGTTGGCTTTGAAGCCACCACAAAACACTACTGCCAGAACGCCGAACACGCGCAGGGCAGGGAGGGGGGCTGTAGTAGCGTTGTGAAACTATTGTTGGTTTCATCGATGCTTTCCGGTTGGGCGAAGGTCGGCACGCCTTTGATGTTTTGCACGAGAGTTCCGTGGAGAAAATTCGAATCTCACCAGCCCACAAAACGAGTCGGAGGCTGAGCTGCTGATGTCATCCGGTCGGAGCAACGGTTGTCGTCAATTTCGTTAAGACTAAAAGGATCCCTTTTGCTACAAGAAACATACACACATACACACACACAGGGGGAAGGAGCCTGGCGGGCAACTGTGTCGATAGCAATAAGGTTGCCACCGTTCGGCATTGTTTTGCAGCAAAACGAAATGTAAGAAGACAGTCACCGCCGGCCGGGAGCCGTTGTCGAATGATGGGAAGCACCGGGATGTGATGGGAGAGTTTGCACATCAAAAAGACTATTTAATACTTTCGGCAAATATGAGTGGTGAGTGGTTGCACGTCTCCCGGGGAGACTGAGTATTTCTTGAATAATTTTATCTGTTGCCGGCAGGGAGTGAACTGTAGAACTCGGTGCATGAAGTAGAAAACTGCACTGCATTAGGAAATGACATGGTATTATTTCAACCGCTCGCACAAGCTTCTACAAACACATCAAACGGAACGTATCGAAAAGATATTGTCTGTTAAATAACAACCAGAAGTTTCCGAGTGACAGCATAAAGCAGCTGAAACAGAAAGGTAAATGAATACTATTGCAAACCAGAATTAAATTCTCAAGAAATCCTCCAGCAAGCCGGCACATTTCTATGGCAGCAATTCCGCAAATTATGAGCAACTCCATCAATAATTCTAAGAAATTCGCGTTTCAGCTGAACCAAAATAGCTATATCAGCATGCCAAAATGCAGTAACTGAATGTAACGTAACCAAATAACGAGTAATGCATACAAAATCTCCAAAGTATCGTTGTACTTCCTGCGTCTGTCAAAAGCTAGAGTTAAAGGACAACGAATAAATTTCAATTTCTCTCTCTATCTCTCTCTCTCTCTCTCTCTCTCTCTCTCTCTCTCTCTTTCTCTCTCGCTCTATCTCTCTCTCTCTTTCTTTCTTCAAAACAGCAGTAAGAGCATGTGCCACAAAAGCTGTTCAATCAAGCTCTAAAGATTGAAACTAATCCAAAGTCAAGACGATGTAAAAATCCACGATTAAAACACAATTGATATCAATTTGCAGAACAGACTAAATTCAATTTGTATATGAGAACTTAAACTTCAACATACAAAGAAAAAAAAAAGGAAAAGAGAACAAATGAACAATAGAAAAGAACGACCGAAACTAAAGGATGATCCATTTCATTGACCTCAGCAGCTATGGTCGAGGAATATAATGCCTTACATTCTTAAGTAAAGTGAATTTATCGAATCCTAAAAAAACACATAAACGAAGTACGTAATAAAGCAAACCGAAGTTGGTGAAAAATATTTAAATTGAGCGATAAAAATATTAAAACCACCAATTGCTTATTTCCAGAATAACCAAACGATTTTGCAAATCAGCATGATTTTGTCCAAATGGCACCACCGTTTACAGCCATTATAGAATCACCTAAACCCACCCACCATTTGCCATTCAACGTATCGGGCAGAGTTCACCTTGACGTAAACTACGCCCCCATTGCCCGGTGACCGATACGGTGTGATGTTTAAAATAACGATCACGCGCGCTTTAAAGTTCTCCGCAACACTTCACTGCACGGCATGGGCGGGGTGGCTGGTGAAGACAGCACTGACGACGCCGATGATGACTGCGATGATAGCGATAATAATGCTGATGACCATGAGCAGTTTCCGTAAGAAAGTAGCGCCCCTCCCTCGAGCCAACACTGCCCGCGCATCCGTGCAACCGTGTATTCCGGTGAGTGACATTAAGCGGAAAACTTTCCCTCACAATGGTTACAGTAGCGCTGATAAGGCTGCACACTGCTGAGCTTTAGCCGTTTCCCATGCGGCATTGTGGTGGACGAATGGGACCAAAGCTAGCAAACGCGAGTGCGAGGACGGAAAGTGTTGGGGGGCGGCTCCACTGCACTGCGGCACAGCATAGCTTTGCATAAGCCAATCATTAAAAAACATTTCCCAGCAACAGCGGGTAGGACGGGAAAATGGTGGGTGCTTGTGAGTGCTTGTTTAAAACTGCTGCTGATAGGTGTTTTAGAGCTAGTTGCCGATGGATTCGGTTATAATGTTGGTAAATGTGTAAGGGTTTTTGCCACTTCAGGAACTTTGGAAATTATTATTTGAGCTTAGACAGAAACCACTCGTAGAATATATTTATTCTGAAGGCAGAAATTGAGCGTTTGAAGGTGCAGCAGTGAACTGCTATCGTCGGGCGCCAATACGATTACGATAATCTATCGAAACTTGCAAAGTCTATAGACAAAGACCTTGACAGGGCCAATTTGCTGCTACACGTTTGTCCCGCTGCTCGAAAGCCAGAACCCATCCAGCGGGTCTACCATTCGGCAGCTCATCCGTAGCATCTTCGTAGCATCCGAAACCGGAACCGGATGGCAAAAACTGTGCAAACTTTTCAAATTTTCATCGATCGTGCACTCAGAACGCAGCAGCAGCAGCCAAAGCACCGCCGTCGCCACATCTCGCATGCGTTTCCCGGCCGCCGCAGATAAATTTGGCTAACAATTTTCACGAATTTCGCCTTGCGTTGAAAAGCTTTCCGCCGCTCGGCTTGCCAGCACATTTGCCACTCAGCACACTCGCGATCATGGCGCGGCAATCTTCGTCAAAGTATGGACGCGTTCACGCCGAAAATCCGACTTCACAATTTATTATTTCCGTTTCGCTCGATCGAGCGTAAAATCTATCCCCGTTCCTCGGAAAGCTCGAGCACCCCTTTTCTTCTTCCCGCAGCAAAGACATGGCCCAAACCTAACTCGCAGAAACCCGATTGTGTGTGTGTGTGTGTGTGTGTGTGTTGGTTGCTTTGGTGAAAACTAAACACAATACGCCGTGATAGGTACGACCGCCGTGCGCTCAACGTTTCATCTCGCCAGCCAGCGCAGAAGGTCTCGCAACCGAACAACAAACACTTATCGCTGTCACTGGACCGTTCGGCAACGGTTCAACTTTTACCGTACCGCGAAAGCTGTATTCTTTGGCAAAAGCTGGACGCACCTTGCCCTGGCTAGTGGATGGGAACGTTTGTTTGCGCTTCGTCTGACTAAACACAAACGATTTTTCCACAGCTTGCCACACAGCACACCGCCCCGGTGCAGCTCATCTCGTCTAGGTGAGATGCTTTGCGCCAGCGAAGTCTATTGAATGGCAATAAGGGGAGGAGGCTTGGGGAGCAGTGACGAGGATTATGGAGCGATTTCCCATGGGGAGGGTTATGTTGAGTTAAGCTTGCTTTGTTCCAAATGAATTTGGCATCAGGCAAACTAGGTGCGGGCTCAAGCAAACAAGCAGATTTGCACGCAGATGACCCCCGTATGTTGTGGTTTTGTTGTCTATGGCAGAGATCTTTTCAAATTGCTATAAATAAGAGTTTCTTTCTGGGACAATAAGGAAGCCTACCTGTAGTAAGGTTTGGGAAAAAACTATTGGTTAGTCACTTTAAAAAGAAAATATAAATTTACAGTTCTTTCACTATAAAAAAAAAAACATTAAAAATAATCTGCCTAAAATAAGAAAAGCAAAATCTTCAATATGGACTATTGATTGAATTTCTCCTAAATTGCCTAATATTAAATGATGGATTCTATTTTTGCTATGAAGAATTTATTAGCGCTTTATACATTATTCACTTCCAAATCACAGTTTGCCCAGGTGGAAACTCACCAAACCCATCGAGCCAGCCCAGCCTCTCACTAATAAATCAATCCACTACCACCGCGGGGCAAAAACTTTGGGATTTTCATAATGAAAACTGACAACAACGGTGGCACAACAAAAACAAGCCTGGCGCTGGTACCGCGCATAGCAGCGCACAACACGCTGCCCGCAGTGCCTTACAAACAAAGCAAAAAACCACCATTTTCACGGCATCGACAATGAAACCGACGACGGCAGCTGACAGACGTCACGAGCCGCCCGTCAAATCGGGCCTCTAGCAGCAGTAGCAGCAGCAGCAAAACAAAACCCCCGAGTAGATTCGATCGAGCCAGTGCCGTGCTCGAAATGGCGCTTCCTTACGCTTTTCGTTTTGCCTTAACCTCTGCGTATTAAACCCACTTTGCCAGCCGCGTCACCTAGCTAAAGTACAAACGGGATGGACAGGATGACAGCACAGAGAAGGATCGACATTTCCGGGGAAACAAAGAGAGAGTAAGAGAGAAACGATAGGAACGTGGCTTTGTGGTTCCGGTGGAAGGTAAACAAAAACATGCACACTAAACGAAAAATCGATTTGCCCAAATTGTGCCGATTGGAAGAACTGTATGCGCCTATCTGTATGTGTGCGCGCGTATGTATTTATGCATGCGAGTGTATGTGTGGGCTCTTTTTTGTTTTATTTATGTTTGTATTCCGATCGGTGCAAATTGGACTACGAAAACCCGGTGACCAAGTGTCGCCTGCAGCACAATATTTGTTTTCCAATATGTGTGACGGGTGGACAATTTTCATGCCAACTGGCAAACAGACACGCATAGCGCCGCTGCAAATGAGCATAAACGGTTTTATCATGGCAAAGGCTGTTGCGTTTGGTAAACTGTTTCCTTTTTATTTATTTTCTTATAAATGAGCAAGCTGTCATGGAAGTGTGGCTCATGGCGGTGCAATTTTGAAGGCAGGAAGCAAGTTGAGTCAATTGCAATTTATAAAATATGCAAGAAAATGCATGTGAAACTTCATTGTGTTAAGATAAAATAAAATAGCTTATCCAGAGAAAAGGCACATGATCGTTAAAATGTTTTACAACAAAGAACACCCAAGGGGCTTTTCTTGACAAACAATTACACGATTGCAACATATTTTTGGATATAAAAATTTAATTGGGCCCCTTAACCCTTTTAAGATCGTAGGCTGAAATTTCAGCCCATCAGCATTGTACTCAGTTTACCTTGTATAACAGTTTTCGAGCAGCTTTCAAAGTGGGTATACTGGTGGGCGTATCCCAAGGTATTTAGAAGGCTGATTTTTATCGCTTATGTTTCTGAATGAAGATTTTAAGAGTGTTTTGAGTATTCGTCAAGCCTCCAGAAATCTTGTTTGAACAAAAGTTTTCACCCATCCTGTCAAAAAGTGACGTTTAAATTAGGTTACAACAACAGGCTATAAGACCACCTGGCCTACTTACACTTTGATTCTATATTCCACCACCGGATCTCTTTAATGCATCTTGAGATAAATGCAAATACCACCTTGCTTTGACATTTTTTCGAGCAGGTACTCGAATCTATTTCTAGCTTTGAGGCTACAATAATATAGGCTGAAAATCGTAGGCTAGTTTAGTGTATGGTTTTGAATGGATTGTTTACATGATTTCAGCCGCCAACTGTAAAAGTCTACAAAAAAAGCTGTCTAGTATCGTGAAATCGGAAATAATATCGTGGGCCGGTCTCATAGTACAGTCGTCAACTCGTACGACTGAACAACATGTCCGTCATGGGTTCAGGCCCCAAATGAACCGTGCCCCCATTTGTAGGACTGACCATCTTGCTATACCCCCCAAGCATCCTAAAGTAAAGTCATTGAAAGCCAACCCCACAAGTGGTACAGGCAGGCCTTAACCGACAACGGTTCTTGAGCCAACAAGAAGAAGTATCGTGAAAGGACTCATAATTAGAAAGATCTTCTTCCATATTGTTAAGATTTTCAGATTTTTCAATTAGTTTTTTAGTATATCATGATAATTACATTATTTCGACAATACAAGAGAATTTCCAATCCGAATCCTAACTGATCGATACGTCTACATATCTTTAATATTTGCCACTTTTTCACATGGTTATCATATTGGACATTTCTGGTACATATTAAAATCTCTAAATACATACATATTTGAATGTGGTTAACTTTTGGCACTCATGATACAGAGTTTCCACGACTTATTCATCGTTTCTCATACATGTTTGGATCGTTCTCACAACTTACTGATATTGGATCCAATAAATCACGGGAACGTACAAACAAACAATAAACTACGGAAAGCAACTAAAAGTGTTGGCAATGATCTGCTATTAAAGAATTAAAATTGAACCAATAAAGAATGTCTAACAGTGAAAATCAATTTGACAACATAAGACATTGGTAAACTCTTATATAATTTTCCACAATTGCTTGTTCTGTTACCTCACTATATAACAGGAACGTATGTCACTCTTGTCTCATAAGCTATTTGCTACAGTAATCCACCCCAAAAAAAGGCATCGTAATCTCTTCGATAATCTAATCCAACAAACGGAAGTATGCCCCATAATCAACATTAACACCTGATCTGTCGAGCCGGCTAGACCGGAAAACTGGGGTGAAAAAATTGAAACATTTACCTAGATTGCTCAATCCCCTTCAATGTTTACACTCGTACCATGGGGGGTCCGTAATCACCGTGACGGATTGCTACAATCGACGGTAAGCAAAGTGAGAACCACCACACCACCCCCGACTTTGCCGACAAATCAATCGATCCGTCTTCACTGCCGCCCGGCCGGGAAAGGTCGATGGAGTCAAACCGTCGTCCTCGTCGTTGAACGATTTTTGCGGCAAACCCTTCTCACGTGTGACAGTCGATCCTTTAATGGGTGTATGAAAAGGGAGTCCTGTAGGGACTCTACGCTCCCCTTCCTCACACGCTCTCGATTATGCTATGCGGAGGCACTTACCTCCCTGCCAACACGCAGAGCCGGTGCAGAGTGGAGCGTTAACTACCGATCATTTGTATTCCATTGCGTCACAAACGGCCATTATGGGTCGAGAAGGGACCGTCGTAGGGGTGAGGGAGGGAAATAGCTTTCGCTGGGTATGTTTAGCCATACGGCAAACACGTTCGCCTCCCCCCGAACGATACAGCCCTGTGGGGTTTTAGCACATTGATTGAAAAACATGTATCTCATCAATCGCACCGCAAAAACGCACGCATTTTCCTGGGTAGTAGCAGCAGCAGCAGGTACGAGTAAAGGGTTACGATAGCACCGCACAAGCACTACAGGCAAGCACATGGGCAACCCATTTCAAGTTGTCTTTCAACATATGTGTCAACCCGGTACCACCCAACAAACAGCTGCGTGCCTGCGTGCCTGCGTGAGAAGGACAGTTTGTAATAAATTCAGCAAATTTCAATAACAACACATTAACATCGGCCCGACCCGATGTGTGACTGGTTGATGTGTGTGTGTGTTTCGATATGTGCGTGCGTTTGGCAGCATACCGCATATCTTCACGTGCGGTACGGAGAGCAAACACACACACACGTCACGACCGAGCCGAGGTATTGTGCTTTTGGGGAGTGAGTTGTAAAATAAACCGCATCCCTCGCACAGCCACCCGGGCACTGGGACGGTTTCCTACATCTCGCCAACCCCGGAGGGGGTTGAAAAAAGGTTACCAAGAAACTGAAGCCAAGGCGATACGCCAACTTCCGGGAAAGCCGATTTTGTACCCACGCTAGGCTCCACTCCACGAGGCCGATGGGGCAGCGCATGGTGTGGCTCACCGCCGGGAGACGCAATCGTTTTGCAACGGACAACACTCGGAAGGGCCGTACGACAACAAAATCCGACAAAATGTTTTTCTCACCCTCCTTCCAGCCAACTAAGAAAACCAACCAAACGAGGCGGCTGACCCGCTAGCAGAGGTGTGAGCAGTTTGGATGGGGCGAAGTGGAGAGAAGTTTTCTTAAAGCATTAGCTCCGTGCGGGGCCCGATTTTCGTAAGGTTTCCCCTTTTTCCCACACATGGCGAGTGTGTGTGTGAGCGAAAGAAAATGTTCAACCCTCCCCCCGAAGCTGGAATTTCAAACCCAGTAGGAAATGGACGAGGAGTTGTGGTTAGCAGGCTCCAAACGAAGCAGAAAGGAAAAAAAACAAGACACGACAACAACCCGAAAACAATTTATTTCCGTTCGTGCATGAATGTGAAGGATTCGGTTTGGAGGGAAGGACCTGTCAATGTCGGGTGGGGGTTGGGGCGAATGACCCGAAGGGAAATGGTGGAGATTTTTTTCTTCTTCTTTTCATAACACATTCTCCTAACACGGTCCTTCATCACTTCGCCGGGGTTAGGGAACGATGAGCGTTTCGTGGCAGAGACATCTTCAATAATTCTTATATACGCCAGCGATTTCACAGCTGCATGAGCCTTATTGAGCGATTGTTCGCAATCGATAGCAGGGCTTCGTGTGTGAGTGTATGTTTTTTTTTGTCTCAACGCTCGAGGAACGCTTCGTTGGAGGGACGGAATGAAATAAAGCAGCAGCAGGCAGATGATACGCGCCACGGCATACTGCATTCCTTGAACTGGTGCTTCCGGATGATCATGATACGTCTTCTACTTTGTGCTACCTTTTTTTTCTGGATTTTATTTTGCTCATATTGTTTTTCATTGCCAACGCCCAGTCGCCATAAAATTCTTCCACTCGAATGGCTTTGCCTCACACGGTGTCACGGAACCCTCTAATGGAGCACACGCTTCACGTATAGAGACATATTTAGGATTTCCCCGGTGCGGAATCGCCACATCCACTACTGTCCTCTGTATACATACTTGCTCTAGCGATGGCGCAAATGCTCATGTGCCGGTGTGGCCACTTTCTTCTGTGTTCAGGGGCTTTTTTTTTTTTATTTGTCATCCTTATGGTCGCTTATGCTTTCGGTTTCCGTTTGCCATTTCCTCCGTCGGTTTGGTTCAGCAGGAACAGTGGAAATACTAGCGGGTGCTGCTGCTGGTGGTGGTGCGGGTACATACCGTGGTACGATAAATGATGTCGCCTTATGATAAAGGAGCGCATTGTAAGGATGGTTGCTACAAACATTGCGTTGTCAACCACAATGCGAAGGTAGGATGAGTTAAAGAGAAGAAGAAAAACGTTTCACAGTTTGTAATGGATCGTTTCGCTGCAACCCATTAAAGATACGATAGTGAGATGCGACAAAGAACGATTCTTACGGAAATCCTTTAAAGATTTTTCTTCGGTGAACAGCCACCAAAAGAAGATATTGTAAAGGGAAGACAAGCAAAACGACCATTTTGGACCGTTTCTATTGAACTTAAAAAACCTTTACCAGTATCAGACGCCATTATTTCAAAATATGACTTATATTTTATCAAATCCTCACGAGAAAGAAATAAGAAATAGTTATAAACATACCAAATAGAATTTAAATGCATTTTTTCTAAAAAACATCAAATATAAATTAGTTTTAATCCCACCAATACCGTATATTGGACCCAGAGTTAATTATTAAGTCAATTATCTTGATAAACATTTTGCACATTTACCATCAATTTTAAGAACTATTTTTATGAATATCTTCTACTTTAACCATTTTTAATTATTAATTCAACAATTTCACCCTTATTGTCTTTATATATCTCTGTTGGATTCTGCATTCGCCCCTTCAACTTCAATCCAAACAGCAATCAAATAGGCGTGTTAAAAATGTGTCTAAACCCGTTATTTGTGCGATAACAATCCCGTTCCCATCCCAAGGGAAACAACATATTTCTCCTGTACCACTACCCACTAACCAGAAACCAGATTTTGATACAAACACATTTTTATCCTAGCTCGCGACTCATACGCTCTAAACCTTCCCAGCTCAACGCATATCCCGACTTCCCATGTGTCGCATCGGATGGAATGTGTGCATGCTATTTTGCCTCCCCCGAGGGTTGAAAATTTCATGCCAACGTTTGCCTCACCGAGCAGCTCCGGCTCGTACAGGCTTCTGCTCTAACGGGAAAATAAATAAGCGCAAGAATAATAGCTTCGATAGATTTTCTATTTTTATGACAGCCCCCAGTTGGCAGGTGAGAAATTTATGACCCTTGGGTCGGACCTGCCGTTACCACCGCCTCACCACCTCGCATACTGCCCGCCCGGCAGTTTGCAAATAAAAGCAAGAACAACAGCAGCAACAAAAATCCATTCCAGAACTAAAGCGAGTAAAAAGGGGCGCCTATAACCGGAAGGACGATGCCGGACAAACCTAGTCGGCCAGGCCGGCCCCCGCATGATAATAGAGTGATATGTTTCTGGGAACTCTCAGTGTTTGACGGGTGGTACTTACTGTGTCGCCACAGGAGCTCACCGCCATTAGGGGCCCCGGGTACGTCCCGGGTAACGCCACGGGAGCGATGTTAATAATTTACGTTTGACGAGCTAACACAGGGAAGCTTATGGAAAAACTGTACACAAACATCCGAATGGGTGAAGGTAGAAGCAACAAAAAAAAAGGCTTAACCCCTACCTCCATCTCCGAAGCTACAATTGCGTACCGAAAAGCTTTGATCGCTTCTACCTCCGCCTCCTTCAAAGCAGGGGCACCATAAATCCTGCGCGACAGTGATAGATATTGGATTCGAACCGCCCGGTCCGCCCTAACTGTGACGGACGGCGAATGCAAATGCACGTGACAAACTGATTGCAGCAGCAGCAGCGGACAGCGAACGGACAAAGCACGGCAAAGCCAACGTGAGCTACCACCTCCGGACAATCGTGTTCCACGTCAAATGCGAGTGCTTTGACTTAATGGAAGCAATTAATCTAATTCTCCTATCGCACTCGTTGTGCTTGTCCATCATTCTTCCCGTTCGCTCGTTCGCTCGCTGGGCAGTGGGTAGGTTGTAGTTTGTCCGAGCCGGTCTGATTTGCTGGGCAAGGAAGGTAATTAAAGATTTCAATTGGATTCATTACATTGATTGCTCTTCTTTGTACCCTCCCCCGCCGCGGTGTCCCTGTGTGGTACGACAGGGAAAGCTATTTGAGTTGCACAAACTACTTTTACCAGGTTTTGCCGCCAGGGTCTTGAGAGCAGTCCATCAAACAAGCAAGAGATTGGTTTGTGGCTGTAGACTGCAGTGACATAATTATACTGATGGTTAAATCAGATCGTAAAACTGAGGTGGAAACAGCATGCCGTTACTGTTGCTGGACTTTTCTCTACATTTCAAGACATACTTTCAATAAGATTGCAGGCTAGATTGATCATGATGAAGGTTGAGTGTGTTAAAGAAAATGTAATTATTTTCTCTTCCGCCGTATCCTCAATATTGTTATCATATCTACATTGTCTAGCGATGGCGAAGAAATAAGTAAATTTGATTTGTCATCTTGAGAGGTTTTATAGATTGCAACAGATTGAATGTAATAAAAATAGCATGCTGAAATGAAAATAACAGGTTTGTTCAGAACCCAATGTATTTGAAGATTCGAATAATTTTAACATTTCTGAATCAAAGTGAACTATCATGCCTGTCCAGGCAATGAGGACAATTGTTTACAGGTTCTGATCTGATGTATCAATGGACAGTATTAATTGTACAAATGTTCTCATTGTCATTGTTGAAGTTTCATTGTTTGAACTTTCTATTCAAACTACAAAGGATAGTTCAATGCTTATACCCTTTGTATATGAAATCTACTGCAAAAAGATCTTTATTTTTTGCCAGCAGGTCATACCAGAAGATGTAACGTACACGGTTATTTGACAGTAATTTACAGTTTCTAACAGATACTCTACTACTCTGGAAAGTATGGCCTAAACTGACACTACAAGCTTAGAGGATACATTTTATTCAAGGGCACATTATCAGCTGGATCAACTAGTCAAGGCTGCAGTTGGAACCTCAAAACCTACTCCTTATCTTTTTCGAACTACAAACTCAACTCAAACTCAAGACGAAATTCTCAAAACCAAGCTCCTAGTTGGGTTTTTATCCTTTGGAAAGGTGAAGCAAGATCAGCCTTTGGATGAATTTATTCGGCGTAATTGTCGATAAGCTCATAACTATTCATTGTTGATGACATGGCATAGGCGTTTATACAAGCAGTTTGACTATATTCATTATAAATGACTTTAAATATGAGTGTTTTAGCCAATAAGGCAAAGCAAGATAGCCAAAGAACTTCTCTAACCATACGGCGTTTGAGATGTTTAAGACACTCTATGTAAAGTTGATTTAATGATATACTAAACAAAACTAACAGAAATGCATGCAATGTACAAGGCAACCATTGTTTACTATAGTTCTATTCTCCATTGAATGAATCATCCTAGTTCATACTAACAAGTTCCCTTTGCTATAATATTCATGCTACGGGGCACTCTTTCGCTTAAAGACTATCCTCCCTACCTACAGCCTATCACAAAACGAACATAACCATGATACACAGACACATGCAAACAGAGCGCCAACCAAGTTCGTGCGTTTCCCGTGACCAATCGCCCTGTCATGAGCTAGTGTCGTAAATTATTCACTCAGCGCTTGTAGTTGACATCCAAGCAACAACAGCCAACAACAACAAAAAAATACGCTTCAACTTCCGTTCCGGTACTCTCGTTCGCTCGCTATCCCTTGCCTTCAGAGCATCGCCCTTACCGGCCCGCCAAAAGTCAAAGTCACCGCACGTACTGTCCCACCGCCCAAAAAGGGTCAAAAGGCAACTCACGCACCTTGGGCGCAGCTCACGCTACATCGCGCTGTCTGCCGTGCTGAAGAGTGTTTGGTGGCGTGTGTATGTATGTGTGTGTGTGACCTATGGTGAACCGTTACCTCAACCAGCCACACGAACTTTGCCAGTTCATCGCTCATAACATGTCGCCGCTCTTGGCCGGTCCACCGGTCGTAGGTTGGCCGGTATTGATGGGGAGCTTTTTGGGGAAATATTTTTAGTTTTGGCCAAGCCCTGCAGAAAGAACCCTGCTGTGAGACTTTACTCCAATAGAACGCCCGACCCAGCCAACCCAACATCATGATGCAGAAGGTGTGTGTGTGTGTAGTTAATTGGAAAAGTTTTTTCTCGCTTCCGCGGACTGTAAACAGTCACGCCCGCCGAAAACTCCGCAACTGGTCTGGGGGCCTCCCAGCGACCGACGCCAAAATTGCGAACGACTTCACCGGTGCCGGGTGCCTGTACAGCTTACCTAGCGGGGTAGGGCTGATAGCTCGGATGACGACCCTAATATGCTTGCCTTTTGAAGCCGCCCCGCCGCCAGTCTCGCCAGCACAGCTTAGAAAAACAAGGGAAAAGTGCGGCTTCATTGTTGGCGTGTTATGATTGGAAGCTTATCGCGGAATTACCATCAGGAATGTGTGTTTTTCGTGTTGTTCTCCTTGTCTCTCCTCCCATTCCACCCCTTCCATCCTGCCGCAGCCCTAACAGAGAGCGCAACTTTTGAAGATTGTGTCCAACCACTTCTTGGGGGTCAACTTAATAGGTTAATTTAGATTTTGTCGCTCGGCCCTCGGTCTTACAAGGGCTTGCGGGCCCTGCCGGCTTTGACGTTGCTTGGTGACGGAACCAATTTTTTGACGAACTGGAAGCGAAAAACCCAAAAAAAACGTTCCCTAAAAGTCAGGAAGTTGGTGCTTGCTTTTTCCTTTGCCCCCCGAAGGTATACACGTGGGGTAAGCGAAGCAAATCCCATCGAATCATATCATCACCGTCGTGCTGGCATAAGGGGCAAAATAAAAGTAAAGCAAACGCGCCCCAAAAACTTAAGCAAACGACGATGGAGACGACGACGACGACAACGGTGAATTATTACGAGCGAAAGCAGACGGAAATTGAATATTTCAGTGAAATGATCCAGCCCTGAAGTGTCGAGGCTTACCGAAGTCGCGGTTTGCAAGAGCTGTTGTGCGGAAGGTAACCAGCCATAATAACGGCAAAACTTCCCCGCCCAAGGTGGGACACATACAAAAACACACTCAAAAAAAAAACCCTCAAACGAATTGTGGCGTGGTCCTCAAGGCTGGTTGGAAAACTTACGCGCTTTCCGAACGTCGGCCCCCGCAGTACAAATGGGCGACGCGAGTGCGATAAATAACGGGGCCAAAGTGTCATTATGGCTGTAAACGAGATTTTCGGTGCACGATAACTTGTGAGCGGATTCTGCTGCCCCTGGCGGTGGTGGGGCGTTGTGTTTGTATTGTTTCGATGCTGTTGAGTGTGTGTGTGCGAAGAATAGGGTCAATCAGGATGGTGAATGATGGCGGAACAGGGCAAAATGGAGACCATTTCGGCTGTTGGGTGGTTAGTTGTCTCACCTTAACTTGTAATAACTTAATCGGAAGAAAGTTATCGAGAGAAAGCTAGAGACCGCGTACAAAGGAATGGAATGGAGGAAAGGTGGTTGATCTTGTTTTTACTGTCAATTTAAGAGTTTGCGAAGTCTATTCTCAGATGGGGATTGGTCGCGAAATGCTTTGTGTAGGTTGTGCGATGACGTCGTCATAAAAGAAAGCTTTTATGAGGTTATTTTTGGTGAATAAAGAGCGGGAAAGGTATACAACCACCTGACTGGGTGGTTGACCATCTTTCTTTGGGGAAATAAATCGATGGCGTTTTCAATGCTTTAGCCTGTTAATAGGACATGATTAGTGCTTGTCAAACCCGCCAACCATGTAGTTAAAAGACCAAATTTGATCTTCTTAAAGTCGTAACATCACCAAACCAACATCACCAATGTAAAACATCTAACATTTTACAGGTATGATCAAACATATTTCAAAGGTTTGTCTTATCTCATCTTACAATCTACAACAAAAAACATCTGATAAAAGAATTCATCAAGCACACTAAGTGACACTTTTCGTGCCTTTCACCGTTTTACCTTTCCAACGAAAACTCACTGTCCAACTCAAACTGACAATTAAGCTCTACATTTTAACCGAGCTCGTGCTTTGTTCCATTCATCCCATTTCAATCATTGTTTCAAGTTTCTGGCGCTTTAAACAGCGCCATAAAGAAGGGCGGCACTTAGAGAGCGAACCGTTATGGTTGAAACTTTCAATTGTTACTCTTTAGCGCAAGAAGGATCACTTAAAACCGGCTGCATCAGGAAACCTACTCTCCATCATCCATCATCCTCGCCGGGCCTGGCAAGAGGAATGCGCCTTCCTGCACCTTCCAAACCCCACTCACCGAAGATCTTACGCCCGCTCTCTCTCTCTCTCCCTCTCGCTGCGAGTGTCTTTCCCATTGACCCAGTTTTCCAATTATTCCACCCAGACGCATTTATGAGCTGTTTTCCCCGGGCTAAAAGCGACCAAAAGAGGGAAAAAGGTTTGTGCAAAGATGCAGCGGGAAGGGAATAAGCAGAAAAATGCCACCCTCCGGAATGAGGGCCGGTAGCGGCAGCGACAGCAGCAAGACAAAACCGCAGCAGCATCAGGCGCCCAATGTTGCCTATCACTGTGTGGGCGGTTTACTTTACCCTCGTCTCAATTATGGTGCTATTTCCCCCGGTGGGTAGGTGGACAGCATTGTTTCCAAGGTGATTTTCTTTTGCGTTCCTTTACTTCTATTTTTTTTTGGTTTTTTGCTTGATGGGTGGAGCTTTCCTCCAACCAGTTCGTAGGCTGAAAACTGGTTCATTATTTCCATTCTGTCTTTCCACTTCATTGCTGTTGTTTTTTGCTGTGCCATTTTTTTTGCGTTCTGCTGTAGTACAAACGTCTGCAGTCTGGAAGGAGGATGATTATAATGGTGATCTGAACCCGCCTCGTGCACGGCGATCCGCACGGTCCCCTCTCAGCTTTTCTGGATGGGCAGATTAAGATTGTTATAGGTAGGAAGCAGTGTCATACCAGCAGGTGGATTGGTGTTCGGACCAGAGAAAGGACAACAAGGAGTAGGACAGTGTCCCAACCATGATGCAATTACGAAAATTATTTCCTTAAATCGGTGCCACAAAGACTTGTACCTTGAAGCTGTAATGGCGCAGTTGGGGGAGAAGCAAACATTTTTGCTACTTTAAATTAGACTGATTTCATCAACGTTTTCGTTGAGAGTTGATCTTTATCATTATTACAGTTAATTTGAACATGTTTCTTTTTTGTCCTTTTAAGGAACAGCCCTTATTTTGGACCAAATTTTTGCTTACTTTCCCCCTTAAAACCAGCCCTAAATTGACGTAGCAACGATACATTGTTCTCCAAATCCCAACGGTTTAACTCTCTGAGCTGATTTAATACCCAACAGCTAAGGGAATTGATCCAACAAATCCAAAGGAAAAAGAAAGACATCAACCAGCAATCGTCTTTCTGTTAAATTCTTTTCCAAGAAAGCTATTTGCCTGCACGCGCGAAATTGTAATGAGCAGATTGTACAGCGATTCGATTACGCGCCTCCCAGCCCCATGGCGCCATTCGCCAATGATCCACGCAAATGGACGCCGATAAATTCGACGCAAAAGTTTTGCCGCGAAACAATGTGAATCAACCACAGAGTGCCCCGGAACGGTTTTGCTTTCGCATTAGCGCGCGTTTCCTGGAAGACACGCGGTTTTAATTAAACTAAATGTAACATGCCAACTACAGGGGTTGTGGAAAGCGCTGGAAAGCGAGCCAAAAACGAACGGTTGAAATAGCAGCTCCAAGCGTAAGCAGATTCGTAAGATTTGTGACTCCATTTCTTCTTGCGTTGCTTTATTTCGGTAGCCAATAGGGCGTTAATTAAGGGAGCGTTTACTAATAGGTATTTTTGAGCTGAAAATTAGCTCAATCAAACGGTGCCGTGTCAAGATATAAATAAAGCATCCTTCTGTCTGGTTTCGTACGTCATACTATCCTAATAATTGCGCTTAATTAAAGGTTTAATAAATATCTCCATATCATCGTACCGTCATTTGTCAGCACGATGCCACTACGCAAACGGTTAATTTAAGAACACACCTTTCTAAATAAAAGGAAAGCCATCATCCCCCTGAAAAGGATGTTCTTGAACCCGTAACTCCTACAAGGACGCCCCGTGAAGATGGAGGCAGAAAATCATTTCCTTCGGGGAAAGACTAACGCGTTCGCGTGTACATGGACAAAATGCGTGAAAGAAAACAAGTTTGAGAAATCGAAAATAACTGTAATCAAATATTAAAATTAATCCCCAAGCCGCCCGGAGGAGAAAGAAAGAAGCAAGCAACTTTCACCTCCCCGCCCAAAAGTTCCAAGGAAAATAGAATTTGTGTGTGTCTTTCGATGGCGGTTCGGGCGAAGAATCTAGAGCCCGTGTGCCCTCTAAAAGAAGTACACTGATTCGCCCATACCCTATTTTGGTGCCTCGGTTGTCCCTTTCCCAGAATCTGACCAGAATCTAATGAAAAATTAATCACCACCAAAATGTGGTGGTGTGTGCTTGTGCTGGTGAGGCAGGCCTTTCGCTTCAAGCATCTACCCCAGTACAGCCTTTACATCGTTCCAGTTGGATTGTGGCTTCCGGTAACCGGAAAACTGCCGATCGGACTCGAATCCCTTTTCCCAGGGTACCCGAACAGGGTGAACGGTGGTAGAAAGCCTTAAGGGAAGGGAGAAAAACAGTAGGGAAAGTGTACAGTACACCGGTGTGTTTTTGGCGCGCAATAAAACGCACAAAATAGCACAAGCAACCTGTGTGTGCAGGTCACAGCGTTTTTTTTTTTTCCTTCTCTTTGTTTGGCATATTTTGGGATATCCCAAAGCGAGTGAAAGTTCCCAGGTGCAACCGGCCACACAAACCAACGCAAAGTGGACAATGAAGTGGAAGAAGGGATGGTTGGTCGGGAAACCCCCAAAAAAGGCCCCAAAATTAAAGGAAGCGGAAAAAGGCACAAAAGTTAATAATAAAAACCTTAAATTTTGATGACTTTGTTTATTCCGAAGGCGTCGTCCAAGGGACGGGACCCAGCCGGTGCTGCTGCCTGCGGGCAGTTTTTGGCGGGTGCTGTGCGTTGTTGCGTTGAATTGTCGACGGTGTTTTTGTGCCTTGCGCCTTGCGCCAGCGAATGTTCACATACGTTTGCGGCCCGCTAGAAGAGGGTCAACCGGGTCAGCAGTGTGAGTGCTGAGTATCCTCTTTTTTTCTTTGTGCTTTGTTTTTCACGCTGCAGCAAACGGGCAGACACTACACACACACACACTGTGGCACACTACCGGAACAAAACCGTCGTAACGAAAACACGTACCACTTTCCCAGCGAAAAGGGTAGCTCCAAACGTCGCCTCCGGAATGTGCGAGTTTCGTGAATGGGGACACAATCGTGACGCTGCAGACCCCGCGGGCCGGTCGGATCGGGCTTTATCCTATGCGTGCTGTTGCTTGTAGACGTTTATAGCTCCCTTTGGGGGTGGGTTGTGGGTGTGCGTGCGAAGCACACTGCACAAACCGATCCGCTCACGACCACCAACCATTCGCATCCAAAATTGCTGCCATGCTATTTCTCTGGACCTTTTTTCGGCCTCACAATCACGATCCACCGGATAGGAAGGTTTAAAAAAAAACCCGTTCACACATACACACTGAGATCACACGCACACACGCTCACACCAATGCCGGATGGTTGAGAAAAGGGACACGGCGGTATGATGATGTTTTAATTTTATTTTATTTCACACGAATTGGTACCACTCAACCAGTGGGATTTACACTTCCACAATAAACACACATTTACAGACGGCAAAGACACACGCACACACACTTGGTTGTGTACGGGCGATTTTCTTTTACTACCAAACGGAGCTCATACACTTTGCTTGGTTTTTGCACACTTCACTTGATTTATTATCCTGTAGAAATGGGGTAGAATTTCAAATAAACAAACAAACGAACGATAAATATCTTGCACACCAATATAAAGAAGGAAGAATACAAAAAACCAGCACGAGTACGCTCGAATCCAAGAAACGGGAAGCTTTCAAACGCATTTCACCAATATTAATAATTCATTAATCTTGTACCGAAAAACACAAACGGAAAACACATTCCTGGAGCCCTCCTTTTTTTAAAGGAAAAATGCAACCGTAACGGACATTCGTACAGCTGTACTAGACTTCACATATTACCCCTGTGCTGTGTGTGGTAAGTTTTCCATCGGCAAGTATTTTTTTTACACCAAAACTCCGTTCACGGTATGTTTTATTGATGTTTTAACTTACTGCCTGCAACACACTCGAGCACTCACCCAACGCACTAGGCCGCAGAAAGCTCCGTTGCCGAGTCATGGTTGTTAAATTTTTAACAATGTTGATATACTGTTGCCCCACCTTCATCCATAAAAAAACACTCTCACACACAAACACACACAGCTGCTACGGGACACGAGAAATGGTGCACGAGATGTCATAAATATAAATAAAGCATTACCGTCAAACTAATTAACACATTTCACTACGCAACCACGGCCGCCGCCACGGATGGTGACGGTGGGGCTTTCGTGCCGGTCACACATCAACCAATCATTCGCACCCGTACACACACATTCATTGACCTGCCTGTGTCGGAAAAGAAGAAGGAAATAGGTGGAAAAAGGGAAAGGATCGGCCCTGCTTAAAGCTAGCAAAACACAACCACTCGTCGTCCCGGAGCGCCCAACGAAACGGGAAAAAAGAAATAAAACGGCCCAAATAATTGAAGAAAACTTTGCCCTCGTCGTCGTTCGTCCGATCGCAAATAATGGTGGCAGCTGTGTGGGTGTGTTTCAGCCGAAAAAAAATCCCCGAACCCACCCAGCCCACCACCCAACGCGGAAAGTGTGCGTTGGCAATCAAGTGCCCTTCATCATTCGGGATCCGCTCCGCTCCAAAACACCGGCAAGGCTAGCTGGCGGAGCTGCTGTTCCCTCCATTTCTTCTCTGGCCTTTCTAACGCAGCGGATGAAATCGATTTCACGATTCACGTTCGACACTGCGGGCACTGCCTAGCCCGAGCTGGCCGCCTATTTGGCACGGGCAAGGCAAGGCCGGGCGCTTGTTTGGTCACCAAAACACCGAAAATCACACAAACACACACCCCGGAGACCGGGAGACACACACACACACACACGCGCTTATTTTTACTTTCAGTTTCTGTTGATTTTATGGATTTCTCTTTTACGTTTTGCGGCTGTTGGCTTTTGCTTCCCATCTAGGGTCGCGAACTTTCACTTCAGACGAGTATCCTATTTTTGCGGTGGTCGATTTTTGACATTTCACAGTCGTGGAGAAAAAGGGAATTTTAACATCACGCAAACACGCACTCACTCGCACGGATTTGGTGCACTCGGTCGAAATATGGAAGTGTTGTGTTATTTATGTGCTGCAGTTGGAGGGGGCAAGGAAAGCCCACACGGTCGCTTCTTGCTGACACTGTTTTCACACACCCTATCGGGTGTCCTGTGTACTCTATCTAACACTTTCCTCTGGCTAAACTCCGTACCATGGTTGTTTTTCGTGTTGAATTTCTTCAGGAAAATCCATCTACACACTGGAAGTGCCAAGCCGCGCGTTCGGAAGGTTCGGGAAAACTTGCCAAAACGTTCCACCGCTGCAGCGACCGATACAGAGAACAGACGACCACGACAACGAAGATGCCGCCGACAGGCGAACCACGACCGCGACGACCACGATGATGACGGGGTGCTCGTGTGCTGTGTGCACTGGATGAATTTCCGTACGGACGAGAATTGAAACTGACTCCCGGCCCTAGAACGAACCCGTACCGTACGCGTGTGGACGACGATGGTTTTGCGCGAGAGATCCTGTGTGAGAGATTGGGTCCGTTTCGCTCGCTCACATCTCGCACACTCACATCCGATATCTGACAGGTGCCTCTGGACAAACTCCATGCTCCTGTGGACGTCATTTCGCGTCAATGCTCGCTCGCTCGCTCTCTCTCGCTCTGTGTTTTTCTGCCACAAACAAAACACAAAAAATGCTGGAAAACCAGCTGTGAGAGAGCGGTCCCGGTGGCCTAGTCCCTAGGTTGAGCACGGAAAACGCCCGAACCGAAGGAAAACTCAACGCGATTAGGATTGAGAGGGACAGAGCGAAAGAGCAGCAGATGGACATGCGCGCGGCAGTGTGCTTTTTTGGTGTGCAGGATTTCTGCGAGAGCCAAAGCTTTTCATCACACCCATCCTGTCCTCTCCGGTGTTTACATGTGGTTTGAGCGCGCTTTCTCTCACGCATTTTCATGACGGGAGGTTGTTGAAAATTGCTCCTTCGGGTTTCATCGATTGCTAGAGAATCGACGAAAGTTTGGCAGCACAGTTTCGAAGTCCTCGGGCAAGGTCCGCGCTATCGATGAAGATGGGGTCACTCACATCGGTCACTCGCGTGAAATTGTGACGTGAAACTTCGGCGGCAGTGAGTACCACTTCCTCAACACGTGTTCGATTGTGGCCTACGGCAGTGAGGACAGTTTCCACGAACAGTAGTTGGCTTAGTTGCATTTGGGTGCGTGTGGGAGTGGGTGGATGTTTGCTGACCTTGGTAACTCTTGCGAGTAATGGGGTCGCCGTGAGTACTGGGGCAACATGATTCAGTGAGTTTTTTGTTATTGCTTCTTCATCCCGAATGTTGGCTTTGGTATTATGGATTGTGCATTATTTGGTTCATATACACAATTACTTTCGCAAAATTATGCAACATTTCTCAATGTATCAGGAAAGTTTAGTAATTATAATATTTTCCACACATGTTAAAATATGAGGCAAAACTATCATCTACGTTGTCTTTTTTGCATCACAATATTTCATGTTTTCAATTAGCTTTTTCGGGTTTGTATGAGGAGATTTACAGAACATTTGTAATTGATCAATTGTAACCAAAACAAATTATTGAATTAACATAAATTTACATAGAACTCTAGTCACTTTAGTAAAATGTGCTAGAATTAATGCAGAAAAATAAGTACAAAAAAGAGCAAACATCAATGTTGATACATGATTCAATTACGTCATCATCGATAAAAACAGTAGAATTGCTGAACAATTTCTCATAATGATCAACAATTTTGAACTAACTACTGCCGTGGAACGCAATTAGCCTCACCGCATAAACAATGTTACTTTGCTCTTTAAAGGTCACCCCAAAAGTGTACACACACGTTACGACACCTTCAGCGCTTATCGCTAGCCACATCTTTAAATGAAAGTAATCTCACATGCAAAACGGTGAGCGGCGCAAATCGATTCCCACCTTTATTACACACTGACCCATTGATCGGGACACCTCGTGCCTCGGGAGCCTTCGTTTTGTTTCCATGCAAAGTACCAAGTTCCTCACTCCACACCCATCGCAGCGCACATCATTATTCAAGCCGCACAGCCGTATTCAGCGGGACCGTTTTCCCGCCAGCAGGAAGGACATTCCTAACGACGCTCATCCATTTATATAATCAATTTAATAATAAATCATCCAACGATCTCGGCCCAGGCAAAGAGCATTCAGACACGTTTCGTCAAAACTGTGAGCCGGGAAGCAGCCGCAAGGAAGAAGCGTACAAGGCGGCGTCTATGTTGAATGGACAAATCCAACACCCTCCGGGCAAAATAATAGAGCACCATTGCGCACCATTTCCTACGTTGGCTGGGAAACGGAGCTGCCTGTAATAAGGACTACCACCGGACCCATCTATGCGTGCACGCGAGTGGACGTACGGTGGAGAAAGCGGAGGCGATAAAAAACGCATAAAGTCAACAATCAATTCACTGTCACACAGTCGGCGATTAAATATTCATGACGACTATCTGCATAAACCGATCGAACACCGGATGTCCACTTGTCCGCCGGTTGACATCCGGCAGGGGCTGTCACTACCCCATGGGCTGGTATCCTTCGGGCGCGTCCTGTGCCAATTCAGCCCGGCACGACAGTGCATCATGGCACCAGGCGCGCTGTGTACGCTCATAAAAAAGAAAATAAAAGCGTCCACAGTACAAATGGACCGACACACACGCTTGATAGAGGAGGAAATGCTAATGGTTAGAACGATAAAGTCCAGGATACTCCCTAAGTTCTGGTGATGTTTGAAGATTGACCTACTGACTGATTGTTGGTGTTTTTTTGTCTTCCGCATGATAACATACACAACACACAACGAATAGATTTATTCGGAGCTTTTGCTTTTCGTAAAGACAGAAAATGAACACAAATTGGACACTGAACTCTCTTTAAATAGTGATATGAAAAGGAAAAGAGTAAACGGTAAAACCGGTACCTAGGCTTATTGGCACTCATTTTGGCACTGAAGCGTGTTGCCAAACGAAGCCAAATTTCGGTCAGTGAGCTATTTTATGACGTCATCGTTGCTCGGTCATTGGATTCGAGAAAACAGATGTTATCTTTTCGTGAGTTCGCCTGGGAGGTTGCATGGAGCAAAACATCGATTCGATGTTTACAGGCAAAGCCATGTGATCGAATGAGTTACCATTACTGTTTAAGCAAACGCGTCGGTGTAATAGTTCCAAAGTAACAAGGATTTTGTCGTTTATAAAACATTCCTACCGATTCATACGAATGAGTCTTGGAATGTTTGATCTGCATTGTATGGCAAAGTAATTTTATTTACTTCTTCTTCTTCTTCTTCTTTTTATTCTTTATCTTTATGGAGCAGAGTGTAATCTTCTATGCTCTTGAGACGAATTTTTCATAGATGCATATTCAAAGATATACTGCTCTGTTTAGGTTTCCGACTGCCTTTTATTTACTTCAACACTCTCTATCCCAAAATCTTTATTCTAAAACATAATCCTCCCTGTGACAATATTATATTAACATTAGTAGTTGAGTTATTTTTACGCTGCTTAAGTCACATGGACCAGCGTTTATTTATTATTAATTGTTCACAAATATGTTCACAATAATGATTTAGTGCATTTTGTTCTGAATATACATTATTCTCATCCATTCAAATATGTAATAAAATTCAAAGAGCACTTCACCAAATTCTATTACATTTAGAGCGAAGTAACACCCTTAAGTTCGCACACGTCGCGCTCAAAGCATCCCATTCGTCTTCACCTTAACTGCTTTATAACACCTTCCTTCCAAACAAGCACCAGCGAAGCTAATTGTTGGCAAAACTTAAAGCCTTTGGTCGAAACCTCACCAGTCCGCAGGCAGTGCGCCATTATACGGGGATAGCTTTATGTTAAAGGTTACGGTCCTGCAGTCCTTATCGGCCAACACGTAGGCGACACGTACGGCGTTCCTGAATCCGCGCCCAGAACAGCCCTAGTGTCGTAGTCTTTTGTGCCCAAAAACCTGCCTCGCTTAGCCTGGGCCAGTGTTTAAGCTGAGCAGAAGTGAGCGACAGAGCGTATGTAGAGAAACATACCTACCAACACCATACAGTGCCACAAATACCGACAAAGCTTAACTGGGCGGTTTGGCATGACAACGAACGGTTTTGGTTAGGGCCATGGGCAAACCAGGAGCAAAATAAAACAAGCATTCACACAAACAAATAACACACATGAAGCAAAAAAAACAAAAAACAAAAGAGAATTCCACAAAACCAAGTTCACCAAATCGCTCCGAAAGTGCGTTCCTGCCGGGTACAGTTTTAGCTCGCATAGCAGGAACTCCAACGGCAGTCGGCAGGACTATTGAAGCGAGTCGGAGGCGCTGGCAAACGGTACAGGGCACGGTGTGTGCTTCCTGTGCTTCGGTCTGCCACGGCCAAACGGCGAAATATGTACGTACGTGTATGTATAATACGTACATGTTACGAACATCATAAAATATGAAAAGGATTCCCTTGGCAGGGCTGACGCAGGCAACTGGCACTACTACTGCTGCTGCTGATGTTGCTGCTGCTGCTGCTGCTGCTACTGCCGGCTTGTCTTCTGAGGGCTTAGAAGATCTGTTCCTTGTTTTGGCATTTCGTTGCTGCAATAGTAGCATCAGCAGCAGCAGCATGGAGTCGCAGCGACCCCAAGACAAAGATGATGAGCAAAGCTCCTGCTACGAGCCATGGAAGCCGCAGGCAAGCGCAGGCAGGTGGGCAAACTGAAACGACGGGCGCACAGTAGCTACAAAAAAAATATGGGAAGCAAAGCGAGAAACGGGGTTTCGGAACGGTGGATGGAATATCGTAGACACAAACCCAACGACTAAGATTCGTCCCCGGAGGGATGCGTTAAATCTTCTCCCATCAGCATAAGATTGTAATCTTACGTTTGTGCCTTCGCATAACGGGCGTCTTCTTCAGGCCGCCGGCCACTGCCGTTCGGTTGCTGGGAGAAAGGGAAAAAAAATCTTCCAGTTACAAAAGACAACACAACCCGTGTAAACGATGGTGGAGGCGTTCAAGGATGAACTTTTACTGATGCTGATGATACCGATGGCGGTAGGTAGAGAAGTGTGTGCTGTTGTTTTTTCTTGCTTCTTTTTTATATTATCTTTAGGTCAAGCTTTTCAGACCTGGCAAATGTGTGGTCATTTTTGGAAGGGTTAGAACTTGAGTGGGCTGAGCTTTACAGACAAATTTACCGCAAACCAATGTGGCTTTATCGGATTTAAAAGGCAGTTTATGCTCTTTTTGAAGTGAAGATACAGTTAATGGAAATGCTCGATCTAACACATCAAAACGATACACATACGAACGGATTTCAAACGAATTCAAATAATATAAAGTACAACTGTTGGTTTTAAGTGCTGGTTAGGTAGAAAGTATATTTTAAAAATAAATCCTTTTTTATTTTCTTTGAATGACCGATTGTTTCATGCTTACGGTTGCTTTTGCATTTGTTTCTACGAAATTGCTTTAAAAACATACGCATCCATCACGCATATGTTTGAAGTAGATTTCTTGTATTGAGAATTGACAAGAAAGTAAGCTTTAGACGCTTTCTTGTAACAACACCGACACATTGGTTGCCCTAGTGGAGCTCATAACTTTCCAGTCTAAAGCACACAAGCTTGTGAACCAAGTAGTGTCTGTCCTTGGCTGGTAAAGACACACGGACGCTTACAAAGCATTGCCTAGAAAGCTGCCTTAGTATGTAGCATTCAATTTATTGAAACTGTTTGAACACGCGCTCTATTGGATCAAAATATTCCTTCTATGAAATACTAACTTGCTTGCAATGTTTCTCTAGGGTCTTTTCAATAGTTAGAAATCTATGATGAGCTACCTCTTGTTCAGGGAAATTATTGGCAATGTTTCAGGCCTCCTACCGTTATCAAATGCTTGTTTATTCGGCGAATATTAACTACAATGCACGGACGAACAGTGTTTGCTTAGTCTGATCATTCTTGTTCAAGAGATTTATGCTCTGATGCTCTGACGAATGCATCGTTAATTTTTTGTTATTCAAAAGGAAGGAAATTGTATAATATTGTTTAATAAAAATAGAAAGTTAAACATGATACAATATGAAAAAAAATATTAAATAAAAATTAAATTAGAGAAAAATATTAAATAAAAAGCTTAAAGGTTAGTCGTAGACTTTTCAACATTGATATTCATTTCCGAATAAACTTATAAGCAATGTTTTTACAATTCAAAGTAAAACAATTTCAATTATCCAAATTTGAGTTAGTGCTTACAATAGTAAAAAAATATAACAACCATAAAATTGCTTAATTTCCATAGACACAAAAATATCCGTCTCGCAAAACGCAGCACAACGCAGTATTCTCTCGCTGCAGGCACTAATGAGTTTCCGCTGCGACAGACACTGAGATCGGGTTACCGATCAAATTATCGTTCAATTTGCACACGCATCATTCGAACCGATGCACAAGTAATGAAGTCCCGATGCCTGATGCATCGATTACCGACCAACGAGCAAAGACGGGTGGAGCATTTTAAAAACCACACACTTTAAAATAAAACACGAACATATTGAGCTGTACGTGTTTTCATTCACTGTGTTTACCATGTTTTATTTCACCTACACTATTTGATTGATGTTTTAATGGTCTGTGCCACATGTAGGTGTACAAGCACGAACCAAAACTTTTCCCACTGGTTGTTTCATTCACCCACAACTCCACACACTTCCAAAGAATAGTATTGGAGTTTAATTACTTTCCAACAAGCAACAGTTACCACACTGAACTTGTTGTTTGAAAAGATACTGTCCTGTCAGAACTGAGGATAAAAGTGGCATGATTTGCAACGCAGCAACCGTTTGTGAGAAAAACCATCCCTTCGTTCGGGAAACGGCAGACAAAACATCGAAATAAAACCTCCTATTTACACAGCTTGTGTTGTAAACAATGATTTTCACATGGATTACCTACCAGCATGGGTACTTGTTTAAGTGCAACAGTAATTAGTCGCTTGAATTGCCGGGTAGCTTATTTGCTTAATTAGTAACCAGGTCCGAAGCTGGGGTATGTACTTATGAGCTTGTTTTGTCGATTTGGAAACAAAAAAGGAAGAAAAAAAAAGAAATTATTCACTGCGTCTTATTTCAAGCGACAGGTTCTTTGTGTAATGGGGGAAAAATTAAGTAGTCGCATCCACCACGAAAGCAAATGAGTCCTGCATTAGGGTGGTAGACCCGTATAGAAGCAAGCTTACTGATACAAAAGTTTTCTCAGATATGCTATAATTTTGAAGAAAAGTAAAATAGAATTACAATGATCATGTGTACTTGTACCAGGGCACAATTTCATGGTACGGCATCTCCACATTAGCTCCTAACCTCACAACCCTCCAGGACCAATTGGTTGTCGAAGTTTCTTTCCCAGACCTGTTAGATGTTCATTACAATCTTCTTCTGCTCAGCTCTCGATCCCAGGATTTGTTGATGGGAGCGTTTTGGGAGCTGGGTCACATCTTCAATTTCTCAGCCAGCCTCTTTCTTGTGTACGTCTGAATAACTGTTTTAAAGTACTGTAGTTAATATTAGGTCCTAATCAAAGTGTAAAAAGCCTCACCACCTTGTCCATAATGAACATATCGATAAGCTATATTTAACTCCTTGCAGTTTTATTATGTTGCATATGCAAAAAGGAGGACATTACCAAATGAAGTCTCTCATACTTATTTGAATGTTACTGTTTCGAAACAGAAAGTTTTTGACCAAGCTCGTCGAACAGAAAGTGTTGTTTAATAATATCTCATTTAATGCTAATTAGTCATTCACATCCAAAGGTTCGCAAAAAGGTATGATAAAGGTATGATTTGATGACTGTCAACTGTCTGCTACCAAAACCTTGGGTAACCTAATTTTAAACAGTGTAATTAAATTAGTCTGTACCTTATTTTTATTCTGCAGCTTGCCTTTTAATATTCTCATCATGTTTGATTCGTGTCTTTACATTTAACACGTCTCGAAACTTGCAATCTGCTGGCGTAAAGTTCGACCAAACCAGCATCCAAAAACATCACACACGGCATGTACGTGCCGTGAATACTGTACTCATTAAAATGGATATTTCAATAGGAAAATTACATTGTATTGAGTTCTCAAGTTTCGTTTCCCCCCAATTACCACCGCCACCATAAAACCGCTTCGAAAATGATGTCTCAAAAGGCACAAGTGGGCAGAATCTCATTGACGTCATGTTTGCCTATTTCAGGTCCCACCGGGTGGACGACAGGGTCGCTGGCTTTGCATGTTTTGCGTGCCTTCCCGTCGCAGCAAACGAAATAAGAAAACAGTGCGCTACACTACAAGCTACAAGCATTCGTACGGGACCGCTCATAACGGAGCTCAACAAAACCTTCCCATCCTTTCCGGGGATGCGTACCGAGCGAAAGCGCTGCCGCGTACAAAAGCCTTAACTGGAGCGGCAGCCGACAGGAAAAACCCTTTCGCGCGCGCTCATTGACGACAGGCACTCGTCAGCGCGCACTTGTCGCGAAAGAAAATTTATTTCCAATCATTCTGACAACTGTTCCCCCGGGGGAGAGGGCCTGCTCGTCGCCTAAAACCCCGCACGGCGCGGCACAGTGTACCATCATGCACCGTCAGCTTCTGCTCAGTCGTTCTTCCCCAAGAGCCAAGAGTTCATCACTGTAGCACGTGCCGTTGAAGTTTACCCCGACAATCAAACCCCGCACAGCGGAAGTGTGAGCAGCACTGACAGCATTTCCTGTCTTTTCCCATTTCTGCCCCATCCCATTTCCAACAGTTTTGTGCGTCTGTGTGTGGATGTGTGTGTGTGCGTTTGTGTGTGGGGAGTAGCAAAAAAAAAATTCTTAAAAGTGCATTGCTCCCAATCGCACTTTTTCACTTGCTTGCCTGCTGCTTGCCTTGTCCGCAACCTCGACTCAGCTGGAGCAACTCGGCAGCAAGTATCCGACACTTCGAACGAAACGACGACATCACTTGCAATTATTGCCCTCGGTTTGCGAGCACAGTTGAGTCCTTCCGGCTGACGTACGTAGGACGTACTTGGGAAATGAGAGTGTGTTACGAGGCCTCATGTCGTCACTCTGGGAATCACTTATCAGAATTCAGAACGGTGCAGTAGGGACAGACATTGATGTCTGTCTGTTTCACTTTTTTTTTTGCAGACTCGAATCGTCCATCTTACGCTCGATGGATGTTTCGTTCGGTGCCACAGTCAACGCAAAAGGATTGCTTTTGTTTTATCTTTCATTCTTTCTTGCTCTGCTCTGCGCCGTCCTTTACTCATCAAACTTACGGTTGGGATTTTGAGCATCGATTGAAGAAGAGCATGGAAACAATGTATTATGTTAGTTTCAGCAAGATCGGCAAGTGGGTACAGAGGAGGAATCTTATTAACATTGTTTCCTTTTTTCTGTTTTCGTTCCTTTCATGTCCTGCTGCGGCGAAGAAGTCATTGAGCAAATCTAGGCAGATCAACAGAGCTCGTTGGTTCGTTGAAGTTTTTTCATACGTTGAGAATGTACATAACACGATTATTCAATAATTGTTGTTAGTCGTTGATTACCAACCGTTACCTGAACATTGTAAAGATTTGCAGATGAAGCTACTTTATTGAACAAGTTTTGTTAAAACTTTGCATTACGAAATAGGATAAATTTAATTGCCAACTCAAGATTTACTTTAAAGCTTACCTGAAACAAAAGATGTATCATTGATTCTAATCTGATTTGATTTCTGCATTAGAAAAAAAAACTCGATATCCTCTTCATAGTGTATAATTATCTTATTATTGCATAAAGAACAAAAAAAAATCAACAAACCGATCGATGACTAATTTTTAATTTCTGCATTAACAGTAATTGAGTTCATGTAGCATCAGTCATGATATTGCCATTTCACATAAATTTCATCAATCCAAAAACGATGATCAATAACAGCGAGGTTGGAGTTGAACGCTTACTCAATTATATTTTTGTTTGAAGCACCATAAAAAAACACATCAATTACAAGCAAAAGCCTTCAATTAAATCAATTGATTCATATGGTTGCCATGTTACCCATTTCCGTGAGTCTCGTTCATGGTAAATGGAATGAAATATTTCACTACGATGCACTGTCAATTCATAACAATTAAAATAAAATGGTCCACAATTCAGTTTTTGTTGTTGTTGCTTTTTTTCGCTCCGTATCATCTCTATCATCAGGACTGGTCGCTTGAATCTAAAATATATATTTTTTTTTTTGCATTAAACAACAACCACAGCCTGAAGCTGAAATATTCATTGCAGAATATTTTCCAACCGAAACAGTTCAAATGCCTGATCACGTTCTAAGTAATAGACAATAATTTCATTATTCATATTGTTTCCTATCGAAGCCTATTCTGTCACATTTCCTTCAAGCGCTGGTACTAAATATACATCCCGCCAATCAAAACGCATCCGGCTGGGAAGTGTATCAATAAAGTACTTGTTTTATATTTTTGTCGATTTCTTTTTAACGCAAAAAAACTCAAAAATTGAACAAAACCATAGCCACGTGCAAAAATAAATTGCATGACTGGAAATTTTAAAAATTAGCAAGCAATAAAAAACAAGTCACAAAAGAGCTACCGTTTCATCACACCGCTATAAAATGCATGCTTGTGCGCTCAACGGTTGTGAGCAAAACAAAATAAAACAAGCGCCTACACCGTAGGCCAATAAATATTGATTAAATCTACCTCTAAACACTAGCAAACATCACCACCAGTCAGGTTGACGTTGCGATAGATCCTCGCCAAATAGCCACCTGCCATCAGAGGCTCAGCCAGCTATACGGTACGGTGTAAAAATGATGCTGATGTGTTCAAAGATACAGAGCGCATTGCCCACCCCTCTATTGGGTTGTTTGGTATCCGTAGCGCCGGATGCATGAAACACTGACACACACACACACACACACACACACACACACACACACACACACACACACACACACACACAACAAAAAGTACAAAAAGTAAGCCACCTAACTGACAAGGGAAAAGCCATGCCAGGAGACGAGCGGCACAAAAACTAGGCTTTCATCGGTTCCCTTCCCTTGGGAAAGGAGGCACGGCGTGCTGCGGGTGAATTGGACCCTAATGCTACCTATACACCCGGCTGCGACCGGGTCAGTGTGAAATGATAGAATAGAAAGAAGAAGAAAAAAAAAGTACACACTCACATTCAGTCTTTTAAATAGTTTGTAAAACGCAAACGATACGGGGATCGTTCGATATCGTTCGTGAGTGGGGTTGTGAAATTAAAATAAGCTTTGCAACAGAGCGCCCTTTTGCACGGTTTTGTGCCAGCATGTGCCAGTCTCTGGAGAGATTTACTACAAACCGGTTTGGTAGGTCGACTTCGGTCCGGCATCCGGTGTCCAACCGGAAACTGGACCGGAGCGCATGGAATAAACGGCCGTGCTCCCATCAGAACTGGTTCGATGCCACCACCAGCGAACCGCCAGCATCATCCAAACGCCAAACGTGGGTGAGTGCAGCTCTGTGACAACCGAGGTCGGATTAAATAGAAAGACTCAGACGAAACAGTCACCAAGGTCCAGTGTTCAGCCGGGGGTGGAACGCTCACGTCGTCCCGCACCATGTATCTCCATGTAAAAAGGGGCCAAACAACTACAGCATGGTTGGATGGGAAGAGTGAAACGAGACCAGAACAACAAAAAAGCGCCATAACAGCCATACACAAACTATCATAAAAAGCGTTGCAGTTTGGGATAGGATGGCTGATACGGAGCAGCATGGTGCAGCACCGAACGAGCAGAGATAATTTTTCACAGCTGGTAAATTGAAATTTTATTTCGGTCTAGTGCATTACCGCTTTCGCCACTTGATGGTCCGTTAAATTTGTGTACCGTGTGCCATCGTTATTGGTTCGGTGGTATTGGTGGGCGTTAAGCGGGGGAAGCATAGCGCAATGAAGTGAACGAGCAAGAAACAACAGGATATTGCTTTCGTTCTTTTGAAGCCAATAGAGCTCGTGGAAGATGGCTTGATGACACTCTGTGATGGACCATGGCGTTGTTAAACAATCGAAGGGATAATGTATTTTTGCTGTCTTTTTATGAGCTATCCGTTATGCGTTTTGTTCGTAGCTGGTAAGTCTGATTAAGTCTATCATTCTTGAGTGTTGAGTATGACTTTTATTTCATCTTTCGGAAAGTATGTGAAAAGGCTTGTTTTTAAATAAATATTTTAAAATAACCAAAAAGCTACTATAACCACAAAAACTTCAAAGTATCAGATATAAAAAAAAAACTTCTTGAGATGCTTTATAGTATTTTATAAATTAATGCTATCTCAAAATTGGTTAGTGGCAAGATAAAGAGTAAAAAAGCTTTAAGCTATTTATTTTAGACTCATCAGAGCAACCGAGACCACGAAGCAGCTTCAAACTAAAAATCACATACATAAGCAAAAACCCCCCACATTAACATGTCACTTCATCAACAGACGCAACGGGGTTTGATGCTTGCACAGCACAACAAATTCACTGGCAGAAATATGGCGCACTACCCATTTACCGGCCGTCACTCACACATGCAAACGCGACGGCATAAACATAAACACCGACCGACCTTAATGAAGTCAGCTGGCAAAATTCCCTTTGATATGGAAATTAGATTTCTTCGCAAACCGTAATCATCGGTGCAAAATTGCAAATGAATAATTATCGATCCGAACGGGCAGAACGAATGCTGCGGTGCCCTCGCACCTAAAATCCCAAACAGTGGCAAAAACACGTGGGTGGGGGGGGGGGTGGGCGAAGGTTTGACACACGACGCCCGGGGGAGGGAGCCGAACCCGACCCGAGCAGGAGTGAAACGCAAATGAGCGCACAAAATAATCAACAAATGCACGCAAATTGTAGTGAAAAGTTGACGACCGATGAGCCGTTGATTTGAAGGTTGATTATTTGTAGCAAGGCAGACGGCTAGAGAGGAAGTGCTGTTGTTGCTGTTGCTTTTGCAGAGTGGGAGTGGCATTGTTCCTACATGTGTTTGACATTGCACATGCTACAGCCAAAGCGAACGATGCAAGAGTAAAGAGGAAATTTATGCTATCGTTTGGCAAAATGCCTTCACCATTGAACTAGACGATGGGAATGGAGCTTTTGTTGCAAAAAGGACTGTACTGGACAGTAGCCCGGTTTAACACACATTCTACTTATTTTTCTTGGTTCAGCTAGCTAATGAAGCAAGGCGAGGCTACGTCTAGACTGTAAGGTAGCAAGACCATTGTTTGTATGATATCGATTGAACGAATCAAACCTATAGATACGCGTAGAACAATTTGTCATAATTTATATGGTATGTAGTTTTTTTTTACAAGAGATTCATAATGTTTCTTCTTCTTCTTTTTTGGCACAAAAACCGGTGTCGGTCACTACCATACCACTACCTGTATCATTAATGGGCTCGGTTTTCAGTAGCTTATTGATTACTATAGCAAAATAGTCAGTCCCACATATTAGGTCATGGTCCATTCGGGACCTGAACCAATGACGGGCATGTTGTTAGGTCGTACGAGTTGACGAATGTACCACTTGGTCGGCCTGACCATTCATGATGTTTAATTCCTATTATTTCTGATTTCTACACCACATTGATGAAGGATCAATTCTCAAAGTTAGAAACATTTTAATAAAAATGTTTGTTAAGTCGTTAAGATTAGAGTAATAGAGGCAACATTTTGTAAAATTAATTCGTAACAACTTTACCGCAAAACGAATACATCTTGATAGACATGTAAGACCACGAAAATCCGGCTTTCTATGATTTCTTTTAAAAAGGAGCCTTAAACTTGCCTTGAACTGCA
>KB667755.1:1250795-1262981 GCA_000349065.1 Anopheles quadriannulatus
CTGTTTCCCAAAACGATGTTGCTTTATTGTGATCTGATCAACGACTGACCATCAATCCGAGTTCTCTTATTGATAAAAGTTCATTTTGTTTTCCGATGCATACTGTCCTGTCGCAGTTATTACATGATTGTAAATAAGTAATAAAACTCGACGTCATCGTTCATTGATAGACGAATCTCTAATATATTAACAAACACAATCTTGATACTTTCAATGCAGTTTTTCACACACAAATCCACAATTCAAAAATGTATGATAATTGAAAATTTAGAACTAATGTCACTTGGGATGAAGTACTAGGCGTCCCCATGCGTTATTGTTCAACAAGATGATGATTAATGTTTTTTTTTTCCTGTTTTAAGTGTAAGTAAATTGTATATTACTTTTTGCTTTGAAATGTTTGTAATCTGTTACTTTACAGGTATACAAAACTATCCTTGGTGCAAACATCATGCTGTTAGGCACATACAGTTAATACCAAAGGGAGAGCAATTTCACGGCTGGTATGAAATGTTTGTACTGGCGTGGTACACTTCATTCCGATGTGTATAGATTAACACACAATATAGCTGACACCTTCAGCTAATACTTTAGCCTGCCAGATGACAACTACTTTTAGAAGGCCGAATGTTCTAACGGCAGAAGCACCGATTCTGGATAAATTCTGATCATGTTCCAATCCTTGTTCAGAATCATCTATGTAATCCAAGAAATCTACTGTTAGAAGTTATTCAAAATTGTTAACATTTCTTTACACTACTTTAAAATACTCAATGATTTTCTTGGCTGCAAGCAATCGTTTACAATGCTTAATCAAATTTCAATTTTAAGAATAAAGAATCTCTACACCTATAAATGACGCATCAGTTCACATTCATTAGACAACTTTTGCACATGTTGTTGTTGTTTGCTCTGCAAGAGAATGTTTGCTCTGTTCCAAGTGTACTCTGTACGCGAATACAACAAAAAAACCCAACAACACATGCACACTCTTCATTTATCCGATTACTTTCACATCGCCACCTAAGTTTGCACCAATTTCGGAAAGCAACGCACCAACTAGCGCTCTGTTGATTGACAAGTAAAACGCTGCGCTTGACTGGCTGCTGCTGCTGCCACTGTGGCTGCTGGTTGTTGTGACAATTTTCCCGGATCTAACAATTTCATGAAGCGCACACTTCACCTTGACGACTCGCTGTCCTGGTGGCGGACGAGGGAGCGGGCCACCAGCCCTGGCCGGCCGCGTCTGGCGGCTTTTCTTCGCATAATTGCAACCGTACCGTTCGCGTGCAGTCGAGTGGTGGCGCGCTGCTTCCATCTCTAACGACGCGCATGTCTTCAGCTTCAATGAGCCACATTTAAGGTCGTTAACTCGCGCGTACCTGCCCCGCCTGGGGAGAAGTGATGGTGCCGCGCGACACCGTGCGGTTTATGGAAATACATTTCCTCCTCGCGTGTGAGAGCAACGCGAGCGGGTGAAGTGTTGCCCAGATGCATAAGAACGTTCTGCATGTGTGTGTGTGTGTGTGTGTGTGTGTGAGGGGAAAAACAACTTCTGAGAAACTGTCATCATCTAACGAGCATCAGTCGGTTTGGAAATGTTCAGCCGTTAATGTTACCGTTTCCGAACAATACGGCTGTGGCGGCGGAACAATGACTCGGTCCGGGTGCATGTCTGCGAGAGTGTGTGTGTGTGTGTGTGTCGTACGCTCCTGCGAGATGGGAGTAATTATTTGCCCATTATGCTCGCATCCATGACGCTCGAGTGGTGCCGACTGCTGGCGCCTCGGTCGCAATGGCGGAAATGCGCAATGATGAACGTGATAAGCTAATTCCGACAAAGTACAACGGTCAGGCATTGCATCAGCGTAACACTGAACGTGTCAGCCTGTGTATGCGTGTATGCGTGTGCTTAAATGGCAGAGGTTGGTTTCCTACGGTGCGCGGTGGATAAGCTGCTGCCGACTGCTCAAATATTTGGATCACTTTATGACACTGCCGAATGGGGCGGCGAGCGTTTGCATTGCTCACACCCGGCCACGGGCACCCAGGAACACAGAACAAAGACGTTTGCCGGGACACTCCAAACCAAGGAGCAAGTGGCTGTTGATATCGGCTATAAAGCCAGCGGGGGTAGGGGATGGGGGGTGGGCTGACTACTGTCATAGCGGTCGAGCCACGCGAAGGTAATTATGGTGCGAATGCGCGTCTGTCGAGGCAAAGCCTCACCGAACGTCTCGGTGGCCGTAACTTTTGTGTGGCAGTTGCGGGAAATGTATTAGCTGTTAAGAACTTTTAATGTCATTATACAATGCGTGCCAATTTGGGCGGCACTTTGAACCGAAACGCCAGAGAGGGAGAGAGAGCGTAAGTAAACTGTTCATTGCTCAAAATGGGTTCAGTGCGGGAAATTAGATCATAACGTTGTTTAGCAAACGTTCGTACGTGTGTTAATCTGTGTGATAATTGAATTGAGAATCTCGAGAATTGTGCGAAGAAGTAACAGTAAGGTCTTTTCCAACACATTTCGAGTGGTTTAACACGTTCATTATGAATAAACAAAAGAGAGTAACATTAACTAAAAGGTCATCCTGTATGTCGATATTTTGAGAATTTTGTTGGTAATGTTACATTTCATAATTTTGAATTTGTCACATCAAAACCAAAACAATAAGATGCCGCATTCAAATATTTTACACATTTCATGTTTTGTATTGAAATTTCTTATGTACCGGCAGGCTTCTTCAGCTATATTCTATAGTCTAGAAGCAACATACTACGTTTTAAAACACCAAATTAAAATACAGTAAAATATAAACCCATCTATTTCCAGGAAGGAACTACAAAGTACCGAATAATCAAAATGTCATCCAGCTTCCGAGCTCCGCTATGATGCCAACCGCAGTTTCGCATGAAAAGTGCATCATAACAGCTTCCTGCAGAGAGCAGTAAGTGCAATCTTAATAAAGAAAAAATAAAGAAAAACACGTAAAACCCCAAGATTGCAACCCCAAAGCCAGCTAGTCTGGTGAAAGTTCGGGGAAAGAAATAAAGTGTCTCCATTGCAGCGACTAAAATTTATCCAAAATGCAAAAAAAAGCACAAACATGCCAAGCAATACTTCCTTTCCCGCGATGCATCCGCGACGGAAATGAATAAATAAACACGTAAATGCATGCATGCGTTCAACAATTCCACATTTTCTCCTTCTTGAGAAGTGTATGGTGTGAAGTGGAGCACATAAAGAGTGCATATTAAAGCACTATTTTCTTATTTGCTTACCCAGTGCAGTGCAGCTAAGAGGGTAAAAGATCGTCTTGGAATGGTAAGTGCGCCGGAGTGTGTTTGAAGTGATTTTTTGTTGTTGTTGCTCACAACGTTGGAAAGGTAAAATATGTACCCGCCGTTCAAGCCACCAAGGTTGGATGGCGAAGCGACCGAAAGTAATGCTACATTTAAGGAAGTAAGGTTTGCGAGAACATTGTCCGGAAAATGCCGCACATGTTGTAGAACGCGCAACGGTGGCGTGTTGGTTGAATGGATTATTCAAGATGCACTTAAATATTCACTTTCATAAAGTCTACACGATATGACACATAAACAATTCAACTGTTACCAGCACCATTTGTTCCTGCAGCATGGCACGGGCTTGTCTTATTGGAAAGAAAATATAATTGAAAAAGCCATCAGTTTAATAATTCATTCTTATGTGACGGATAACTGCATGTTGAAAATGTTTGAAGTGTTTTTTAGAAGATCTGTACTTTGAATTGTTCGTACTAGATATCAGATCTTCCCTTACTCCCAGAATGATATGTCTTCTGGATAATATGACTTGTAACACTTTCAATTGAGCAAACAATTACTTTACTTCCAGTACAATTTATCCTGCTTTTTAGCTGAACAAGAACAATAATGAAAAATACATACATGTAACATCAATGCAACAACACGGCTTCCTCTGCTAGACGACAAATAGATCCTACAACCAAATTAGTAATAGATCCTGTCGTTACCACTACTTCAATTGCCTTTGGGCTGGGCCTAAACTATGGACAAAACTGATGTACCTTCTTTTTCCTTTTTGTGTTTTACTTTCATTTTTCGGGATTCTCACTTTAATCATGCATTTAAGGATCATGTTTCCACTGACTCTCAACAGTTTCAATCAGTAGCCCTACCCGTGTCACAGAGTGACACCCGTGCATGCATGCCAACCGTTGAGCTAAAAATTATGAGCCAGTACATTAACAATGCATACTCCGAGCAAGCAAACTCCCCCTCGTTAGGTAAATTTTCTTGTTTTTCTTTTTACTTTTTTTGTAATTTGGTGAAAATACAAGCTTTGGGTAGGTACCACAATAAATAAACCCACGGTAAATGAGCAACTGGCACTTGGTGGAGGCTCTGGCATGGTGCCAGATTGCCGGTGGGAGGAAAATTTTGCTGCTTTCGTCCCCCCCCCCCCACTGTGGAAGCGTCAATATTTGCACAAGCGTACTGGAAAATTGCTGTAGCGTGTGGGCTGAAGCGATGAAGCGAACAGATCGGGATAAACTACCGAACCGGTTGGAGGAAAGTGTGTGTTCAATCAAAAGTGAACTGGACATTTTTTTACAAGCCTGCACTCAGCAAGTAAAAACGGAACAACAACTACAGTTGCAATGAATATCTTTAATATTTTTAAAAATACATTGAAATATCGCCTTTTTCCAAGTTAAAGTATTTCCAAAAGAGAATAAAAAATTGGCTCTTTAAAAACAAACACTTCGTCGTTTTGCAAAAAAATATATCATCGTTTTGCAAAATATAGTATTGGTTTCGAGGGAGATACAGGAAGCTAATCTCAAAACATCATTCTACAGCATTATCTGAAAAGGTACTTTTCAACAAGTAATTACCCTCGTTGTATCTGTAACAACGGTTGTCACAATTAGAAAATGAAGTTCTCAAACATTGAAAACAAAACAAAAGCAGAGCAGAGCCAATCCTAACGACCATCGGACGGATTCAGGAAACCATCGGATGAAGAGGTTCGTGACCGAAGATCCCACAGGAACGAAGCGACCGAAATAGGAGCATTAGCAAAAATTTAAAATTAAATCGAAAAACAGCACACACAAAAAATCAAGCACTCGCGGGACGTACCCCTTAAGGACTAAAGAAAACTCCCAAAAAAAAAAAAAAAAAAAAAACGGGAAAAAGGTCTCAATGGGCAGCAAACGTAAAGAACAAAGCAGAGAATGGAGAATGGCGAAAAAAATAAATAAATTGCAGATTACATCGAGTGAAAAAGTCTCAACGGGGTATTACCGGGCCCGTATCCTTTCTTTGATCCGAGGAAATCCATGCTTCATTGGCGGTTGCATAAATTGTTCCTCGGGCACGTTAGTGAAGTCAAACGACTGTGCACGAAAGACAATTCCACCAACCACGGCCGGCGGCATTGGTTGAAATTTGTGCTCCGGGGAGGGTGAGAGGGCTCTCGCATTCTTTGTGGACCGATAAGTGGACAATCAAATTATCGTCATTAAATTTTCCTCTCGACAGCATATATACCATCACCCTCCAGGATCGCAGTCGCTAAGGTAATCCGGTGGACTATAAGGTGAGGGTAACGCACTGCCATAAGATTAAGACCGAAACCCCCCATTTACACGATCCTGCGCCATTTTGCTCACGGTCGATTTAATCAAGCAACGAACTGGACCAAGTTGACTGTCCACTTTGCAAACTTTCCCTTCCATTACTATTGGGGAACGGGAAATGGCAACGGATGCTTCAATCAAAGTAGCAAAAGTTTTCGTCACGATGAAGAGCGACACAGACAAGCACATGGCTTTCAAAACACGCACGAGTGGAAAGGATCAACCATCAATCACGGTATTGTCCGGCACAAAACTACTCCAGCCGGGGAAGTGCGCCGTTTCGCTCTCACCCTCTCTCTCGTTCTTTCGCTTACGCATTGTAGCGATGCGATGTGTTCCCTGTTCCGGGCGCTACTCTTTTTGGAAAGAGTTTGCAAAATCCAATTTACTATCAACAAACATCCAGCAAATTGAGCCCCAAAAGTATTTCTGCTTAGCCGCGGCGCTCCCAATCTCGGTATCACATCCCACGGGGGTACAACAAGCCCGGTGGTTCGGTTCGGGGTTTCCTTTCGGGGTGTTTCCGTTCCGCTGTTGCGACCGGATAAGAGTTTTATCAACTTCCGAAAGGTTTTGGAAATGGCCTGCGTAAGCATTCATTTCAGTGCAGTTTTTTTTGTTGTTGTGTTGGTGCCTCGCATAGTTACCCTTTTTTATTGAGCTAACTCCCTCGGTAAAAGTGAATGAAACTATGAACCGTTTGTGTGAATGAACCGACCGAAACTCAACAAACCTTGACCTCGGGTGGGCCGAGAAATGTGGATGCTCGCGAACATGATCGTTACATTTTGGTGGAATGGAAATTACTTCAAAAGTCAGACAATGTAATGACTCTTCTTTTGCGTGATATTGACAGAGTTTAGTAAAAATGTTCATTTTACCTTCAATCATCTTAGAAAGTTGATGAGTTGTCTAGTACCTTTGCGGAACCTGTGGGAAGGGTATTACAAAAAACTTCCAACTATACTTTGTCTCTCTCGATCGCAAACTCTGATCATCTGAATTCTTAACTAAAAGCAGAGTGCAGCACCCGTTGTTTTGCACCAACAACTTATAGAAAAAATCAAGTTAAAATTATTTTGTTATGAATATAACGTCGAAATAAATGAAATTTTACTGAGATTAGCCCAGAACACATTTGATCAACATGATTTATTTAACAAATAATTGTAAAGAAATTCAATCAATATTCAAAGATCATTTGAACATGTCACAGAATGAGCTAATATTTCATACATTATTTTTTAGTTTACTAGAAAACTGATGGTATTGTTTTTGTACAGAAAAAAAATCCTCGTTACAGTATTTGTGCGGGGAACCAATTTCCTCCCACTTCGTTACTTAGAAAATGTTCTTTATGCATCCTCTACCGCTTTTTTCCACCTCGTTGAATATTAATGTGAAACCGTTCTAAGTAAAATAATGACCCGTAACCTTTACATTAGTGGTTCACATCTTTTTGCGCCACATCTGATGCAAACCGACGGAATGATGAAACGTCTGTTCATCAATGCCCTAAGGTGTCTGTACCTCTCAGCTTGAGTGACCTTTTTTTCAACACTCTGAATCAGTTTACAGAGTAATCGGCTTTGATGGACATATTTCTGCTAGAAAAGGCGTCGTTTCTAATTAGAAATTTTACATTCAATTCAATAGTGTATTATGGTTTTCTAGTACAAAAACATCTAAAATGGTTTCATTGATTTTTTCACTCATCGTATCAAACATTAAACATTCTTTTTGAAATCCTCTTCGCCATCACTTGACTTGGAAGACTGTCACCGTACAACTTTGCTTTAAAATGTAATTAAAATATAGGTCATGCCCTTAATTAAGATTCGTTAAATCAATCTAAAATGTAGGTTAAGTAGCCGACCTACCGTAAATCAAGTCGGCTGCTGAAAATTTGTATAAATAATTGAATAAATGAACAAATTCCTGGAATGCCACAACTGTTCGACCGGCCAGCCCACCCACTCCGCAAAGCTTCTATCCCCGTGATGCTGATGAATGATTTACATAAGTCGGATCATCTTTTCAACATTCCAGCGGGCCAAAAGGCATTCGGGTTTCGAGTGTCAGAGCATGCTCCTCCCAATCATCCAGGGTTACGCTTCGGTTCTAGGCATGTACTAAACTACCCCCGTCAGCCGATCTTGAACCCGAGGTCCTGACCCAGCTCTCCCGAAGAACTCCATCATTCCCAATAGAACAAGAAGAAGCACGATAGCCATCAACGGTCAGGGGAGCAGGTCCAACCGCTCGTCTGAGTTCACTTCGCAGCTCATCGTAAATTATAATCACCTCAGCCGTATCCTACCAAAACTCCATTTCTCTTCGCCCCACTATCCCCCCCCCCTCCCCCAGGGGCACATGATTTTGTGGGGTGATAAAATCTGTACATTAGTAATTAATTTGCTCAAATAATACAGCCCTTGAGGAATACGCACCATGGGATGGGCGAGCGCAAGACTTCGCCAGTGATGCGAACCGATGAGCAGCGAGCCAGCCTCCTTACTTGCCAGCTGTCATCGTAGCCAGCCCGAACGTATGGTGCCCGCCTGTGGCCTGCTCCCGAAACCGTACCCGTTCTGTTGCCATAAATCCCACATCTTATTAACTTGAAATAATTCATCGACCGGGAAATAATTCATTTAACATGCTTCTCCCACACGTCGTTGATGGGCAGCTGGCTCACATTCCCCTCACAGTCAAAGCTAGGCAATTCATCTAGTCTTAGGCAGACTAGCCAGCCGAACACATGGGCCAAACAATACACAATACAAAAGGGCACGGTAGCTAGCATCGGCTGCTGTGCGTTTTGAATGACGCACCTAAATTATGCCTTCAAATGAAGCGTTTAGTTTGAAGCTGGCTTGAGCATGAACCGAAGCTTAGCTGCTGTAAAGTAGCCGTAAGCCGATTTAAATGCTTAATTATTCATTACATTATTTATTTCAAACCATCTCGAACAATCGGACGTAGTTACTAATGGGACGAGACACAGTTTGAACAGATTTGAAGCATTATGGAAACAAAATCCTTCACTTTTTGCGAATCAATTTCAAGCATATTTGTCTGAACGATTTAAACAAAGAAAAATATTTAATTAATTTGAAGTTGAATGTTATGATTTTTAATTGATACCTTACGGATGGAAAAAAGAGAAACTTATAAAACCAAACGCAACACTGCGAAGCGTTTTCAAGTACGTATAAATTAATAACACTTGAAAGCACTTCAACCTCAATGTGTCCATTTTTTTAACTTGAATCACACCTCAACATTATTTTACCGACACCACAATCCACTCGATGGCGGTTCTCCCGACTGCACCCGTTTGGCATATGCATTCGTTGCATTAATGATGCAGCTCTCTTACACGCTAACAAGCGCCGGCGTGATTATCCCGAACAAACGATATCCTGATCATGCACTTCAAAATTGGTCCGACATTGTTCGAGTGCTGTTGTGCTGTTTGTTGCGCCGGTTCCGGTCGGGCTCGCCTTTTGTCCGCACAAAAGTATGATCAATTTATGAAACGTAAACACGATCGTCTTCATTCCACGCTGTGAGCGCTGTTGGTTGTTGCGAGGAAGCCATACGGTGTGCCGTAGCAAATCGGAACCATCTTCGGTCGTAAGGTGCATCGTTCATGGCCGTCGACCACGTCGGCTGCGTTTTGCTGATGGTGCCTTTTTTCCCACCCACCCAAGAGATGAGACGAGAAGGAGAAAAGGACACTCGTCCTCCTTGCAAGCAGCAACAGCAGCATCGGCGGCAGCTGTCGTGGCCGGGTAAGCGAGCGAATGACTTTTCAATGGCCGTCTTGCATCCTTCGGTTTTTGCCCCGGTCGGACCCGAAGCCCGGGGACGGTGCGAGCGTGCACGTCCAGCCAAAGAGCCAAAGAGCGGCTCACAGCCGGATGTGGCAAATGGGATGAATTGGCAGTAAAACTAACACTTGACAGTATCTTCCTGGCGCGCGCCCTCAACGCCACCCTTCGGGCATATATACACACACCCCATTGTTCACGTCATTTCGTAGGTTATTTATGAAACAGTGTGCGCTGGCAATGGAGCGCGTTCGTTCGAGCAAACGGTTTGAGCTGCCCGGGGGCAGCGCCACAGGTACAGCACACGTGGATGACGTGACAGGTCGTGTGCTTTTCGGGAGTATATTACACTTGGAAGGCGATTGGAAGACTGTCCGGCATGCGCCGGTACCGTTTTCATTTTATAAACCATAAAAATCATAAATTATGTACCGTGAGGATTGCGCTCCGATGCTGGCGAGCTTCTCGGCCTGTCCCTGACGCTGGCCCTGACAGAAGCCATTGAATATTGTATTTTTGCCAGAAGCCAATTATATGTCTTGATCGTTTGAAATAAAGGAAATAAGTGTGTAGATTGTAGAATTTATCGAGCATAAGCTTTAATGAGTGTAGAAGCTGCAGATTGTATGGTTAAAAACTATAAAAAATGAGGAAATAAATGTATAAGCTTATGCAATTAAACAATCTCTATAGGAGATTGTAGGGAGGTTACTTAACATAAGAGCTTAGTTTTGTTATTTATGATGGTTGTTTAAATATTGAAAACTCCAAATAAATATTCCAAAAACCTTCCTTAAATAAGTGAATTTACAACTAAACAGGTAGAAAACGTACTAGAAACGAATGGTTTACCAACATTTATCAACACATAAAAAGGATTATTTATTGATTTGTGCAATTGATTACTTGTATTGCGCGATTCGATGTGAGTTGCATCATTTATAGAATTGCTTCTATTTCCTTCCATTCAATCATCAGGTTTCTAGCTCCTTTTTTCCTTCTTTAAGTTATCCTGTTGCTAGCAAAGGTAAGTCAGTACCAATAACGCTCTTGACCACTATCAACCTTCTTAGCGAATCCCGTTCTTTTCAAGCCACAACCAAACCAATGGTGGTTCATAGAACATCCCAATGGAACGTGGAATGGATCACAAATATTATTACCGCACATGAACACACACGCTCACAAGCACACATAGGGCTAAAGAAAAAGTAACCAGCGTATGAGCCCTGTAACGGCATCCGAACCAAACGACACTTTCCCCGGGCAGATCAACCGAACGAGACAAGCCACAGGGAAACCCGTTACCCCTTCGCCCGCTACTGTCCAGCGCCAGTGCGACATGGATGGGTGGTTACCATCCGAAACATGATTGATATTGCCATCTGCAGGCACACACATGCTGCCAGCCCCAGAATGTGTGTGTGTGTGCGCTCGAAATGAGCAACGACCAGAACCGAAAGGAAGGCAGACCGTTCGGACGCGCCGTGAAACTTTTGATGCCGTCGACATTCGTGTTGCGTCGAGCGAGGGAAGGTGAGTGAAATGAGGACACACAGATAGGCAAAATGACAGCACCATCTTTTGCAGCAGCCGCCTACCTCTATTCAGCGTCCGGTTTACTGGCCCTCGTCACGCTTGGCCCCATCATCATCAGCTATCAAAGCGTTACGTCCGAAATCGCGTTCAACCAATTTTCCACACCCGGAAATCCTTTCCTTTTTTTGTTGGCTTGTCTCTCGCAAGTCCTAAAGCCTAGCGTCCGTTTTGGGGCTTTGGATTGGGGCTGGGACGGAGCGGGCATCCTTGATGTGCAGATGTGTGCGATTTATTATGAGGGACAAGAATGTTTTTATCGATTTTTTTTTGTCTTCTGTTTGTTATATGACTTTTTTTTGCGAAACTCGTTTCGGAGGGATTTTTTGTTAGTAATTTTAAACCGTTTCCGGCTTTGTCCAAGAACGAGGCGTATTATTTTGACTATGAAAAATCTTTAATAAAATAAAATAATGTAAATTTTATGCTTTAGGTGTAGTTTAAAGGATTCTTTGTTAAGCTCTAATATTAATTTTAATTTTAATACAAATCAATTTAATTTAATTTTAATTTATAAAATAATTAAAGAAAAGTTTCACTTTAGAAAATAATACAAAAAAGTATGTAATATGTCGTAAAATTACACACTTTAAGAAATATACCTTGTAACGTTACAATGAACACATTACACATGTAAGAAGGCTTTCTGTAGAGATGTGTTCCATCGTTATGATCACCAACCACTAACTGATACCGTCAACCATACGACCAAAAAGTCCTGCAACAACTCCCGCACGTTTGAGTGTTCTCCATCCCGCTAAGTAGTTAATCCAAAAAATATGAGAAATTTCGCTTGCTCAAAACCAAACAGTTTTCCCTTACCTCGTGCAATCTGTATAGTAGTTTTCGTGTGTGTGTGTGTGTGTGTGTGTTTTTTTTTTGTTACCTTCCAGTCACCATACATCCTTGCCCGCAAAGCTGCACTTGCACATGTGAGTTTGGTTGGACCGATGAGCTTCGCCAACCGTTTCACCTGCAGCTTGAAGTTTAACTTGAGCGGCCGAGATGAGGCTCCGGTTTTGGTCTAATTGTATTGATATCCAATCGGAAAATACCAATAAATTATAGGATCGAACCAAAAATCTATGGGGTTCTAGGCATGTACT
>KB667755.1:1290968-1308843 GCA_000349065.1 Anopheles quadriannulatus
GCTAAATACGCTAACAAATGTTCCAGTTTCCAGCATTATGTCTCACCTGGCGGTGGTTCAATCGCCAGCAACATTAATTTGTCAACTTCTGTGTGTGTATGTGTTTTTTTTTTCTTGGTTTTGTTCGCTCCCAATAACAAAATTAATTATTCCCAGCCTGGGAAATGCTCACCGATATTGTCATCATATCCACACCGCCCTGCCCACAACTATCAAACATGGCAGTTCATGGGACCCTGTCCTGACGACAAGGCACCAAGAGAGCCTCCAAGGGAGCGCAAAAGGGTGTATGGCAGCGAAGTGTGGCATAAATCATAAAAGTAATTTATTGCACCACTTTAGCGTTTTGCTTCCTCGCCCACCCTCGCCCAACGGAGAATTGTCTGCAAACACCGGCGCTAATCACAAACAGCAGGGGTGCGCCATTAGTAAAATGCGACATCGCACCGCGCCGCAGCTCTCGAACACACCCACTCGGACACGCCGAGCGTGACACAGCCAGTCAGATGTCACTACCGTCATACCGCGTGCTTCGACCAGCCGGACAATCCTTCCTTGGGGGCTTAATAACCGACACGAAGGGCAGTCGGGTGAAAAATGATGAGTATCCTTACCTCTACCAGCTGGCTCCTAACCTGCCCCAAGCGGGCACCAACAGCTTCTAAGTTGGTCAACTGTCCACACCAGTGTCAAGGGCATACTTGTCCCTTGCGGGCTGAAAGTGATCAGCAGACAGCAGTACGGTAGCAAATGCTATAACCAACGATCCCACCTCCACCCCATTGGCCATTGGCAAAGTGCAAATAAAATGTACATCAGCGCTCGAAGACACTCCCACCGGGGAGGGTGCTAGCCAGCTTGTAACAGATGCGGAATCAATTAACTGTCCACTGGAACGGGTGTTCGTTCACTGTTCAATAACCGGACGGGGAGGTGGAAAACGCTACACCACAGGCAGTGCGAAAGGGATCATATTTTAACTTCGCAACATTTGCAATCAAGGTGTTGTTGCAATGTGGCAGAGGGCGGGTGGTCAAACGGGGGCTATATGAAGCACTGATAATGAGAAACCATTCGACGCAGGTGAAGGGATTTGTTGCTACTTTCTCGATTGAATTATTGACCCACGCACACGGGTATCGCTGTAGGCTGTGCTTCGGTAGCTTTGGTTTAATGCCAGAGGATTTGTTTCATAACTAGCAGGGCTTTAAGTGTTTTGTTGGCACCTGTTTGTAAACTGCCTGATGGATAAGCGATATTCTTAAGAACTACAAATAGATTATTAAATTGAAATTGGTTTGGATTATTGTGTTCTTTTATACATTAAATGATGAAAAAAAACAAAACATTAAGACATATTGAAAAATATAATTACTGGTAAGTACCTATAAGAACAAAGTAAATACCGAATGTATTTGAATTTAATTTTAAAACATAAGGAAACACCAATATTATCAATTGCACAAATCACGCCGAAACTTTCCATGGCCACAAAGAGGACAAAACAACACGAAAATTGCGCTCAAATACACGAAACAAAAATACTTCTGCTAAGAATTGTTGATCTTTCATTGAGCCCGTGATGACTATTCATGAAAAAAGCGTCAAGAAATCAATCCCAAATCGAAAACGAATGCGTGTGCGGTACACAGCCCAGACCAGCGCTCGAACTGCGGCCGAGTCGCTTGACAACCTGTGCCTGTGCCCGGCTGGCGGGCTACTTGAAACTTTTTCGACGCAAAATGCTGGACCAAACGGACCAGAAATGTCTTCCCGCGCGCCCTTAACCCACCAGTTCCAAAAAAAGCACGACCAAAAAGATTTGATTACAGTCAAACTTTTCCATATCGAATGTTTGTGGACGATTTTGCACAACTTTCTCGGAAGGGTTCGATCGGAATCATCACCAGCTACGCAAGCCTGCAAGAAACGGAGGCATGATAGGGGCGACGGTTGCAGGAGATATTTGTTGATTGCTAGCATTCATGGAATTCATGAACCCTTCCGCCTGGAACGGATGTCGGGCCGGCTGGTGTCATCATTGCCAGCGACCCTAAAGGTCGGACTTCGGAAGAGCCTTTCCTCCCGCTCGCAGTTCGAAGATCCGTCGGGGTCGAACGGGTGGGGTGCAAAGTTTCCTGCCCCGATGCGGCTGATCGAAGCGCAAAGTGGTTCGGCCGGCGCACCCTGTCAGATTGAATTGCCATCTTCAGTGGGCGAAGAAATAACTTTCACTCGCCCCTTCCCTTTTGTGTCGCCGGCCATCTTCTCTTCTTCGCGTCCGCTGCCGAATAATGTCCGAAATCAAAACGAAAAAGTTCCCCGAACTCACAGCCATGGCTGCCGCTGCCCGGTGATGGTTGCTTCCCCGTGCGAAGGCTTTCAGCGATTTATTTGACTTTAATTTAGAAGGGTTACAAGGGGCCAAAATGAATAATGATGAACCGATGAGGCGTGTGGTGTGTCTTTCACCAATGGGTTGATGTGTTTGTGGGTGTGTGTATTGTTGTGAGTTTTGGGATAGAGACTTTAGAACTTCGAGCACCACTTTCATGTGCCGGGTGACGGTTTTTGTGATTTAAAATTCAATTAAGCAAGCATTGGACAATGAACGACATTTCACAAACTCGGCTCAAGTTCAAGTGGATTTTATAACACAAAAGCAAAAAAACGACGATGCTGTGAGCGATGAATAGTAAAGTTGGGTGAAGTTTTCGGTGTACTCATACTACTTGAAAGCTTCAAGCGCCCGTACCGCGCACAAATACCAATCATCCAACCGTGCGCATGCAACAGGATGCGGATTAATCCAGGATTTCCCGCGGCAAATTCCCCACTGCTTGAGCTACACCAATACGTTGTGTATTTATTTATTTACCATCGGGAGGTGCACTGAACCGAACCCCGCCGCGGCTGTTGGTCGGTTTGCCCGCACGCGAGAGTACTGTGTTTAATCAAATTTATTCACTTAATCAAGCCCACGCCCAAAACCCTTCCGCCACTAAGCGGGGGGTGGTAGGGAGTGCAAAGTTGCAAAGGAGGTAGCGGGTTTGTGTGTGGCAGCTGCATGCATGAAATATGCATCAACTCAGTGACCCAGCAGCTGTGCACGCCACCCGTCAGTGCTACGTCCAATGATTGACCCACGCATGTCCTGGAACGGAGCCAGATAAAACCATCAACCACGGGGCGGGGCAATGTTTGGGTCCACTTTCAATCGGTGCTGTGCAGCTGGAAAATAAACTCACAATAAACGCACGTAAACACAAAAGCACACAGTGCTGCGCGGGTTCGGGGAGATCTAATCGAGGAGAAAAAGTGGAGGATTCATAACGCTGTTTTAATTCAAGTGTTTTTCTAAGCATTAGATAATTCGGAGAAATATGTTCAAATATTGTTCGAATATGATCAGCTCTATATTTTCATTGGTGCTTTGATTGTCTAAGCCAGAATTCAAGTGAAATTATACTTATAACATGAACACCTGCTGGTACACAGAGCTGTATAAAAAACCTGTACCTGTAAGAATGAATGGGGCTGAACTAGTATTGTGCTGCATGAATCTTTAATTGAGATTTATTCATATGTATCTACAGATTCCAAAGATTTATAAATGTCTTTCGATTCATGAATCTCCTAGGATTCTTTAATCTATAAAGATTCATAGATCTCAAATGATTCAAGAATCGCTGAAAATTTAAAATTTCAATATACAGTCTAAAAAGTCGGTATAGACTGGCATGGCTGCGTAAATAGTTACGTGAAATCGAAGAAGAAGAAGAAGTGTTAAAGACTATTTGTGAATTTAAATATCTCATGCGATTTATAAAACTAAAGAGATACACAAACCCCTTTAGCTGTTATCATGATCGATTGGACATAAATCTCTAAAGATTGATGAATTTCATGATGATCTTCAGAAATTCAAGGGATTCTTGAATCTTTAGAGATTGATTACTCTTAGGAAGTTCATGAATCTTTAGTGATTTATTCATCGTTAGAGATTTAAGAATCTCACATTTCAACATGAATCAGATTTAGATTTAGTTATTCATTTCGAAGATTTATTCAGATTCAAGAATCTGAATCAGAGGTGCCCATCTCTGGGTTGAACGAATTGGACCAATTCCCAAAATAATCCTTGAATAGAAAATATTGTTTTAGCTCTTTGGAGAGTTGCTTACAGATTCTTTTGGAGGATTCAGTTTTTTTTTAAACTTTGTTAAACTTTCCATACAAGTAATAGGCCCTAGACTAAACCAAAAGATCAAGCTGAAATGCAACATGTATCGGACGCGTCTTCAAAGTCTGAAGTTAAACTTCTTACTATAAATTGCTTGTAAACTATGTCCAAACAATGCAGCCACTAACAAACACAAGCAAAACATAAATAATCCTAATGCACAATAGCGGTCAACAAATTATTGCAGCATTACATGCTCCTACATTGAATTAAATCCCATGCTACACACATCCCATACGAACACAATGCTCCGGATATTCTCCCTCCATTGCTGTAACCCCTTTTGTTTAAAGTGTGACTAGTATGAAAAATCCCATCCTCAACAGTGTCATTCCTGCGGTGGATCCAAAGGCACGCTAACAACACATACTGAACCACCTCTGTGGTGCACACAGTGCACAAAACAATTCGTCCCAATGCCGTCTGCGCCCGCTCGGTCTCGTTAGCCACGGATTGATTCTGTTTGTCACGGGGACCAGTTCCGGCAAGCTACCACCATCCACTTGATTAACTTCGACAGGCGTTCATGGTGCCGCCGGGCCTTGTCCACTGCATACGGAAGCTTCTGGCACCCAACGCGCTAGCACTCGACGAAGGCAGTACCGCTGGTCAGTAGCGAAACAGTGCCCGTAACCGGGAGTGACAGTTATTTATTACATAACATTCAATATCCATTATGGCCACCAACAAGTGACCGGTTGAAGGACGCAGGGAAGGGACGAGCAAGCGCCAGTGTCCAAGCATCGTTTCCGGCATTTGGGATTGGGCTCCAGAGATCCCGACTGAAAAGGGATTATGTGGGGTTTTTCTTTCCCTTTCGGTACGGTTGGAATGCGTTGAGAATCGATCAAAGGAGTATTGCAAAAGCGCTGGTGCTACAGTATGCGCCAAAGGCGCTCTAACGAGTACAAAGGCATCCTTAATTCGTTATTTATTTAAACCCCTTTAAAACTCTTTCCAATCAGAATGGCTCCAAGGTGTCCCTCGTAAAATGGTGTCACTATTCGGTAGCACAAAACCATTCGCCATCAAACTATGTTCATTAGCGCTTAATTTATGCAACACGTTGCTAGTATTCTAGCTTTTACCCACTCGCCGTAGCGCTGCCGATGCTGATCTCATAACGGTGTTCGATAATATAACAAAAAAAAAAACAATCCCAGCTTCCAAGCTGCAGCTGCATTCTGAACGTCCTCGATCTATCACCCATCCCAACTCATACCATAGCAGATACTTTAGAAACCAAAACCGAACTCGCTGAGGGCGAGAGCACGATCCAGCATGGTTATAAAATGCATGAGCATCGGTTTTCATGACTGAATACACAAAATTCACCACCGCCGTGTCATGCTGACCGGACCGGGATCTAAAGCTGGACATTCTGCCGAGTGTCACCAAGGGAGGCACAGTCCTTGTTTAATAACCCGCACCATGCTGCATCGATTCCCACCAGCGAGCCGTCCGCATCACTGCAGAATCAGATGCTCAGTGTTCTTTCTACAGACACTGAGAAACACGAAGTAATAGATTATGGTTATGTGTTTCTTTCCTTTTGCTTTCTCTCTATCTCTATCTCTCTCACACACACGCACACACTCAAGATGCCACACAAAGTGCTAAGCCAGCCAGCTGCAGCAGAACAACGGCAGAACACGTAGCCCCATCTTGGGCAGAAGACTTCAGACCCAGAGCTGTCCTGAATCTTTGCCATGATTATACTCCTTCATTGAGCGTGATTGAGCGACGGAGATCGGTGAAAGGGCTAGGTGTGTGCGGTCAAACGGAAGGTGAAATAAAAACAACAATGAACTGTGTGCCTAACGCTAGCCAAACCCTGGGAGAAATCGGATCGCTTTCATCCGGCCCAAGCCGAGCCCACTGCAGGGCCCTGTATACGAAAGGGGAAAGAGGAATGCAAAAAGCAACAACATGACAAACTTCTAATCAGAACCAAATTCGCTCGTTCGAGCTGAGGGAAGGGGCAGGGCAACTGGCTACAAGCGGTATGTTTAGCTTTTTCAAAGCATTCGTAGCACAGACCAACCAGGGGAAAGGGGGACGGCTTTGGTTTTGGCGCTGCAAGGCAAAAGCAAAACAAGCAGTCCTCTTTCCAGTGCGACCTGCTTTAACAGCAAACGGACGCCTTTTTTTACATCTCTCCTGCCTCTTCCCCAACCCAACTGCTGCACTGTGTGAGCAGACAGGGTGGAATAAAAACGAAATGAAACGAATCGAATTTCATTGAGCAAAATCACTGGATATTATTTAAATCATCGGTGGTGCCGCTCGGAGGGGAATTCGTTTCAATTGCATCGCCCGCAGGGACCTCTGTCCGATCCAACGACAACTGGTGAAGGTACGCAGTAGGGAAAGCGGGGGGAAAGCGATAGCATATTGAAGGCAATGGGAAAGGGTTTGTGGTAACCGAATGAATGAGTTTTATTCGTCCGATGTGCATCATATACCCACACACACACACACATTGTCATCGGGCACAATAACGGACGGAGATGGCCATGATCAATCGGCAGTGCCAATACAAGCACACAAACTTACACACACACACATAGACACACGAGCAAGGGCATAACCATTCGCATGAATCGGCAACATTTCGAATATGTTTCATCGGTCTCGGCATGATGTTTCATACTGATCAGTTTCATACCGCACATTGGACCTATCTGACAAAGGTTTGGCTGTGGGAAAAAAGGGAAACATAAAAAATTGTCCTAAAATACACACACATACACAAGAACGCACGCCGAGGGAACGAGAGACCATTCCATCGTACGGCGATTGCTTCTAATAGATGCATGATACATGAGAATTGCAGTAGTTGTTTTAGGAAAACATAAAACGTACACGTGCCAGCATGAGCCCGGGGCAGGATCGAAAGCCGTGTTTTTTTTCTCTCCCTCCTGCTCTCAAAGGATTTTTGGTTTTGCTCGATCCCCGGACCGCTCAGCGGGAGGGCGCCCCCGTCGATATAAATCTCTCGCTTTCATCGAAATGGAAAATGCCACCATTTTATCGGATCGGTGGTACCGACACGGTCATGGTGCACTCGCTTTATTGGCACGAAAAGTGAGCTTAGAAAGCGGTTTAACAACGAAATGGAAGCTGCACGGCCCTAGAAGCCTCGGCACAGGGACCATTCAAAGTGATCAGTGTAGGGAGGGGTTTTGGTACAATGCGATGATACAATGTATTTCAGCAAATTGATCCAAAGTAATGGAAATGCAAAGCGTTTACGAGTGGAAACAAAGATAGGCGGGAAAAACGCAAGCACATTTGCACATTTTGTTTTAACGTTTTACAATCGATGGAATGATTAACATTTACAATTTTACAACAAAAACAACTCCTTTACATATCAAAGCATTTCATTTAGGAGAAGCTGAAAGTGACTTAAACATAATGTGTGTTTTTATGACAGCACAAACTATTTACTTCAATGTTTTTCTTATTTTTTCCGCTACAAGCAACACTAACATGTGAAAGATAAATTTTAGTTTGCTCAAATGCACCGCAATAAATGCAGTCGTACAGTAACAATTCAATAGTATATACTAGATTTTAAGATTACAATCTTGAAAACTGCAAGATAATCATGGACTTAACTATGGGGAAGTTGAACAATGGAATGCTTTATCCTAGTGATTGATAATTTAAAGGTTTTTATTTCGTAGTTCGAAAATTGTAAAAAATTAACTTAAAATAAAATCATGTTCTATGTAATTAGAATGTGCAAATAATCACCATATTTACAAACATAAAAATAAATTTAACTAGGACTAAACTAGGACTTTTAGATTATTAAACTAGGACTTTAAGAGCGAATTCGTGTAATGACGCTGTAGGAAAATCCACTAGTACAAATGAAATTTATTTTTCCAGAAAGAGACAGTTACTCGAGATCTAGTAAGTGTAATAGGGATAGGATAATACTTATTGTAATTTTAAGTCTATGTAATCTAGTTTAAGTGGTTAAGCTTAAGTTATTTTAAGCATCCGTGTTCTACATACAGTATAACGTAATGGTTTAAATTAAACTGATTCAGATGAATTGAACAACATCGAGATTCATTGTAAAAGTAGTAATCAACGTGATAACAACAGTGTTATAACATATTAAACTCTACATTTCATTACAACGTATATTTAATACTGTACGGAATTCAAAGCAAGGTTTGTTGATCTTGTTCCGAAATTCCGAATAGCCGAAGTAAATTGTGATTAATTGCACAAAAATATATTTTAAAACAGTGATAATAACAAGAACAAAGATGCAGTGATAATAATAAAACAACGATATTTGAAGATAGATATTCCCAATGCCTAGATGGCAGTACGAGAAAAATCCCAGATTCGCGAGACAGTACCTCAGGTGAATGTAACAACGAATACAAGAGAAAAACGCCTAATGTTTACTGTCAAATTTGAAAAATGAAGAATGTTGTTACACAGAACACAATTTATTAACAAAATTGAACTAATAATAATCTGATCAGACACATCAGATTACAAAAAAAAATCCGAAAATCAAACCTTTGGCAGTCATTCATCTTATCTAAACGGAATGCGTGCTGTCAGTTGTAAGTATGCAACACCTTAACCTCATTGTTGATTTGAGCACTGCACAGCATTTCTTAGAAAATCCATCATTTACTCACCACACATTAAAGGTACTTCCGGCAAACAACATGCAGCCCATCACGATTGACATATTCAAACAACCAACGGTGAATGAACCTATTATACAGTCAAAATGGCATCCTTCTTCCCCAAACACTCGCACAAACGCCGGTTCAATAAAGCGCCTCCAAGCTCCCGAACGCTCCCGATCGCATCGTGTCAAACCAGGGCCACGCCAGCTGGCACAATTGTGCCAACGAGGATGTCACAAAAGGAAATGAGCTTCTTTCACTCGCTGCAAAATTACCCGAGCTTATTGCACTGCAGGGAGTCCTCCCAGCGTCGGTTCCGGATTCGATCATCCATCAATTCCCATTACGCGTTTTGTGCGCCACTGCGATGATGGTTTTCTATCACCCTGACATTCCACACACACACACACAGACAGAGCCGCGCGCGCGGCCTCCGTCAGATTGCTGGCACATGATTATGTCAGGAGCCTGTGATGTTTCATCACGTTGCTTGATTGCACCGGAAATGGAACTACCTCATCCTTCCGAAACCGAAACGATTGCTCCCCGTCTTCCCGATCCGTTCCGTTTGCGTGTGTCTACGTGCCGTTTATAGCGAGAAAGCAATAGTAACGTCATGCCCGCTAGCAACTAGCGTACCCGCAATTCGCGCTATTACTTTGAGCCGATAGATTCTATAAATGTTAATTAAGCAAGCCTGTTTTTTTTTTTTTGGCTCGTTTTGCGTCGCTATCCAGAGTCACGCAAACGCGTAGTTCTCCAAAAAAAAGCCGGTCGACATTTACGCTTTGCTGGTGGAAGATTCGGTGCAATTTATCCGATTGCCAAATCATCACTTTTGCTTCCTTTTTGTTGGTCCCCGGACAGCCCGAAACGAACTCTTTCCCCGGTCGCTTAAATCACAGACACTCGCGGCCAACGAGCTAATGAATTCCACCCAATCCCGAGAGGACTCACCACTTTGAGTGTGTTGGTTTTTGGATGAATAAAAACCACAATTCGGAAGCTCCAGATTCGGGGAAGCTTCATCATGCATCCAGAAGTAAGCCAGCGAACGAACGGGCGGGGAACGAAATTGCTCGTTGCTTTCCCGCCCCAGCCTGCTTACTCAGGCATAATCACGCGCGATCGATTATTTGAAAACAATTTGTCAAAAGCTCATTAGCTGATGACACTTTTACGGCAATTTTATCGTCGGCTGCATAAACGGGAGCCCCGGCTGCGGGGCGAGTGATTCGATCGTGTGTTGTTGTGTGGTAGATGGGGGATGGTCGAATAGTCTACATTTTCTTTTAGGCTTTGCGCGGTCCAACCAGACGATCTTGACGATAGCCAGAAAATTGTCACGTCCTTAAAGCACTTGGCGGTTTTTTGTTGTTCGCTTTGCCGTTTCCGTTTTAGCTTCGGGCCGTTTTGTTCGCTAGAAGAAACGGAACCGAAACCCGTGCCATAAACCACCGTGTGCTTGACCCTACTCCAGCAGCCCATCCGGTCGGTGTCAGCAGTTTACGTGGCGCGATCGAACGGCGAATGGAACGGAAAGAAACCAGACCACTGTCGTTAACGACCCGCTCCAACCACCGGCCCAACGGGAGCGCTTAATCTTGGAATATAAATATATATATATATATTTTTTCAATTCCCTCCTACCCAAACGCTGACCATGAAATGGTCGTTCGATTGAATATCTTCGAACCCGAAACCCGCAGCGCTCCGTTTTGGGTTTGGGGCAACGAACCCCCTCGGTGCTTCTATTGGTACTTCGGGCCGGCCGACGTGAACGGACAAAGACGGGGACGGGAACGGTGAGCTTTAGCCTACCCGTTGATGAATATTCATCGTAGAGCCTAAGCGATGGTAGCAGCTGCCACCTCGTACACCCATTGATTGTCCCTTAATGCCTGGGTAACACAATTACGGGGCCACATCGGTACGCGATAATATTATGCTTGCAGGGCCACAGGTGGAAGCATGCCAAAGGTAGCCACTCCTGAACGAATGGCCCCTTCCTCCGGCCACGCTGGACTCGTTTTGGACCAACCATCTGGTACCACCAAGGGTGAACTGGGCTGGGGAAATAGCCACTTCGCATCACCGCATAAACCGGGTCTGATTATTATCATCGCAAACATAATGTTACAACCGAACGCGGGTCATCCGAGGCACGGAACTTTGAGATAATGTTCGCCGCTAGAAGCGGGTCGGGCTTTGAATGGGGGAAAGGATATAAAGGAGGGAGGCAGCATTCCGGTTAACCGACACCGCCCGGGTGGTCTAATTGGTCATGTAAATCGAACCGTGTTATCAGCGGGCAAAATTTGACGTACTGGTCGGTCGGAGGCATGCGATAAATCAGTGACGCGCGTTTCGCCCGGTGACGAGATTAGGCAGGCTTGGCTGACTCCGGGCCCAACTGAGCGGTGTTTCGCTGCAACCGTGAACACCGTCGGTATGATGGGGCTGCTTTTGGTGAGGTGATGCACAAGCTGAACCTTGTTTGATCTTCAAAGCTCTTTGGAACAGTAGCTATATTAATCTATACACTAAATTAAGCAAAATCATTTACTCTGAGGTAAAATCTGCCTACATCAAGGAGTTTTCAAGGCTCTAACGCAAATAATAAAGTGGATATCAGTCGTATATGCTCAATATGCATGTTTTGGATTCAATTGTGTCTTCAAATTTATTACAATATAACCTTTAATTCACACAATTACATTTTCGCTAAACAAATTCTGAAAATGTGTTTTTTTTATTATTTTGCTTAATATTTACAAGGCTTTAGATGTGTTGTAGGGTTATACGTTGAATGATGGAGCAATTATCATTAGACAATATTTTTTAGATGAGCCGATCAATATTTAAGCATATTTGTTTTTGAAAGCATTATTTAAGAAATTTTACATTCACGAAGTATCTTAACTCGCGACCAAACTTTCAATCATTAGAAGGTCATTCCGTACATGTTGCATTGCATTTCTCTGCTCTTTTGCGTTGAAAGAAAAACTAAACCTATTATAAAAAGAAAAAAAAACCTACAACGTGATGGACGCGGAACGACCAAAGTTAAGGTAAGGTTTCTTAATTAAAAAGGTTTGCTTCAACTTGCCCCTACGAAAGAAGATTGCTTAGCAATGGGAAGAACCTTGTTTTTTTCAAGCAAATTGAAATTTGACCTTTCCTGGCATGGCCAACGGATTCCGTTAAGTATAAATTGGCAGCTAAAGAATAGCGTGAGTAGTGGACAGATAGACAAACCAACCGAGAAAGCACTTCCTATAGTCCGATTAAAGTAAGCCTCCGGTGAGTTGCCAAAAAGGAGACAAAAATAACTTCACGCGGAAAGAAAAAAAAAACCCCATTCTGCTACTCTTTAGCACTTTCGTTTCGCCCACGATTGAAACCATTTCTAGGGGTGGTAAAATGTTTTAATTCCACTGCAAAACTTTACCCTTTCCATTAGGATGTACCTTGCGTAACACAAAAAAAAAGGTTTTTAAAGGTTGCAACGAACGGGAGCGTAAGAAAAATAACCGAGAGAGCCCAGATTGCGGTGAATTTCAAGTTCACTTTCCACGACACAAGGATGCACTTGTGCCTCGACCGTTGCCGCTCTATTGTCAAGGGTTTGCTTACGAATGTCTTTCATACACCTTTTCAGCCCACACTTGAAGTTGGTATATTTTTTTTTAAACTTTGGGTGAAGAAAAATAACTCTCACAGTATAGCAGGAGTTTTTGCTTATGTTCTTTTCTATAGTTTAGGTGTGACTTTTTTTTTTCAACAAACCACACCGGAAAACTTGAAAAACAAGGTGACTGCTGCTCTGGAACTGTTTTTTTGTTTTTGCTATTTATAAAAAAAAGAAAACACCTTCTACCAAAGCAAAGCACCTTCATCGAGCAAAAAGGGAATAATGAGCACGTGAAGAAGAAAAAGGAAGGCATCCCATAAATCATACTCTAATTTGACAATCACTTCACGAACTACACGAAGGAAGGAGTTTAAAGTACGTTGATGGGGCAAATAACAGAAAAAACGAGTCACACCCATATAGCCTAGGGAGGAAAAGAATAAAATTGAAAAATTATAAAACGCTCAAGCGGCAAGTACGACCACAAGAAGCAGGTTATAAAAAATAGCGCCCACGTCAGGAAACTTACCACACCCAACGCTTGACTTTTATTAGCCATTTCTAGAGCCATGCCATGCGGAACGCGTAGCTTTTGCTTTGAGCTAATTTGTTCTACTGGTTCTTTGTTTTGTCTGCACTTACCTTTTGGGTAAGTCTCCCGGTATCAGTTGCTGTCCAGTGGTTTTGAAGGTTTCAGGCGTAAGCTTCACGATGCCTTCCTGTAGCCACAAACTATTCATTATAGCACCTTGTCAATGGTAATTTAAATTCCCCCCAGTCACAATCCCTTTGCCAGACAATGCTTTAAGAGCGGTTAAAGAGCAATAAGAAAGTGCCACTCGTAGTGCGTTTCAATTTAAACAATTAAATGATTAATTGGAAATAATTGTTGGAGTAAGCGACACAAAGAAGCATCGAGTGTTAATTCTTTCTTTCTCCGCTTGAGCTCTTGAGCCGGCATTCCGGTCGGGTTAAAAACGATTTTCAATTGCAAAGCTGAGCTGCCCACATACTTCAGTGTTGAATCACAGTTTGTTTTGAGTCTATTTCAAGTGCCATTTGGATTGATCGTAGGTAGTATTGATCAGGATATTGTACTTTTTTTGCATTTTAAGGTCCCTGTTTTGGTTATCGTTAAAATTAATGGTAATAAAAACAACTTGCAACTATTAAACGTTGCTTTTAGCAATATAATTTTGCTGTGGACAATAGTATGGACTATATTTTTCCCATTTTCTTCATATATAAATTCAATGCGAAGTACTAACAACTGCTTGTTAGTTGCAATTTATTCTGCACAAATTGCGACAAATACAAAACGAAACTAAATGTACCACAAATTTGATAGATGCGACATTGAGCCTGGATACAAAAAATAACTGCACACACACACACACTTGGCCAAACGTTTGCACTATCAGCAAATGTTATCTCGGGCTACTACCCCACTGTGACTCCATGCCGCGCGGCACCAGGTACAAGCAACGCAACCACAATCATTTACAAACCAATGGACAGCGGGCTGGTAACACAACCGATCGTCCACGTCTTCACGCTGAAAGTCGAGAAGAGAAAGTTCTTCCACGCAGACCCAGGGAGCTAAGGGGCAGTGAAGTTGGTACGTTTGTTCGTTTCACAAAGTTCTTGCCACGTTCCTATTGCCGGCGTAACGAGCAGGCAGGTAACACCGGTCGCCTGTGTACCACGCGCCAGTTGGGCAGAAGGTAGTACAAACCATTCCTCAGCCTCTCGGCCACTGCTCACTTCGTTCGCAATAAATGTATTCATTTGATTTATTTGCTAAACTTTTTCCAATAGCCGGCATTTGCGTGGCGACCAAAACGGGTCGTCACTGAGCCCAAACTGTTTGAGGTTTGGGAGGGGACGAAAACAAGTTCTTCGTCCCTGGTAAACGGTTCCGCGCACCAAACCCCGAGTCGATAGCATCGTACTCTTGCTTGGTCCTTTAAAATGTCACACCAAACTGTAGGAGACCCGGTAACCGTACCTCATTCGTACTCACGCTCTGCTCCCGTTTTTTGTTCGTGGTCATGTTCACGTGTCCATGAAAAATGTACACTACCACCGCCTTTGCTCTCTCTCTCTCTTGCCTTGCCTTTCGGTGGGTCTTTACCAACCAAACCAACACAGGCCAGCACAGTGCTTTAGCTGTGTCGTACAGCAAAAAAACACAACACAACAAAACCGGAAGGACACAGTATCATCAAACGAAGAACAAAGTGATCGTACCATCGAGAGCACGCCTGGTGGAGGAAAGTCTTCGAACACCCGAAAACCAATCGGGAGACGATTGTTGTTGTTTTTTTTTTTGCAGAAAACGAGTTGCTTCAACTACAAAGTTCATATTACTAAATATGAAAGGAAGAAAAAGACGCCCCTCAAGACGGTCTGGACCAAAAAGTACGGTGTCGAGCGAACGAACCAACGAACGAACGGAACTTTCACAACGGGCACGGGGCTAAAGGGCCCTAACAGTGTGTATGAAGTTTGCTACCTTTTCATCGTGCCCGGCCTACCATCGGCATGGAACGACAGGATTGCCGGAAGGAGGACCAAGCCCGCTTTTTTGTTATTATGATTTTGATTCAGCCTTCAGCGCGGCGCCAACACACACACACACATACAAAAGTCCACAACGTGATTTATGGACGGAAATTGTGTATTGAAAATTGTGCCGCCTTTCGCTATCGAGCACTCAACAACGCTCACTGTCTCAAGCGATCCTTTTTCTTGCCGTTGGCTGTTACTCTACTTTCCTATGCCGCAAAGATAGTATAGGAAATCAAAAAAAAAAACGATGCATAATATTTTCCACACAAAAGCTGACGACTCAAGCGCCCAGATCAAGGTTAGCTGTGTACTCGGGAGCAGAGATCCAATCACGTTCGAGGTGCAGTTCGATACCTTCAGAATGGAGCAACGCTCGCGATTCGGTTTTTCGTTCTAGAATAACCTTAAAATACATAGAAATACACACATACACACTCAGTTCATCTTCACACATACACGTGCGCACCTGCCTAACTTTGACTTGGGAAGGAGTTTTTCTTTCATGAAGTCACTTTCCACCTATATCGGTCGGTCGTGTACTAGTTTTAACGAGTTTACGTCTTTGCTTCAAGTTGTACAGGAAGGAAGTTTACAATTCGCAAAGTTTCACCAAGGGAGCCCGCCGAAGTCGATTACTTTTGCAAACGCTAGTGCGCGAAAGAGATACCTGTAGCCCCGGTTCCAATGTCATCGCTGCTCTTGTGTAGCGATGAAGTAAAGCGCATAAATCAATACCAGTTAATAAGTTGTAGATTTTATTGAAAATGGAATGCACAGGACTTGTTGGTTAGTTGTTTCTTTGCAATAACTCGATTGCTCCTAATATAAGATTTAAAATATTATGAGTTTTAAAAGCACGCGACTTCTGTAATATATCTGTTTGTTCCTACAATTCTGACTATTCCGCCCGTTGCGGTAGTTTCCAACTAGTGATGAGCGCATCGGAGTGCACTAACGACTCTGAAGCCGACTCCAAACGAACGGCCCTTAACCAATTATAGGTTAAACCTAACTCTAAGTATATTTTTGCAAGCGCTGGCTTCTGTCCGTTACGATTTTTCAATCAATTATCTCGTTTGGAACATCTTAGTGAGTTAGTGTACCGCGTAAAAGGCCAAAGGAAAGGGTCAAAGTATACTCTTTTTATAGAAAATACAATAACTACTTATTTTTGCTGCTCCTAATCTCATTTGCTGCTCATATATTGAAAACTTAAAAAAATGGGTTTCAACGTTGTTGCCGAGGAAACATCAAATGAACTAAACAGTCTGAAATCGGCACCTAACGAAGTTGGAAAGGAAAGAATTGTTACGTTCGTAAAGAAAAAAATAGGTTTTTATTTTTAATTTAAAATGCATCGGTTTTTTTTAATTTTTACTTGCTAAAAAACACATTTTAATTCGGTCCCTCAGTCATGCCAAATGTTTCCAAAAAGGTTCAGTCTTTATTTCCACTTCGAAGCACCGAAAGCATACAAATTAACGCTTGTCCATTGTATGATCGAGCTCAGATAGATTTTGCATTGAAAATAATTTCATCTACCATTAGCCTTCCCAAAATCAGGCTCCCTCGAGGGCCCCAAAACAACACGCTTAATAATTCAACAACCTCTCAACCGATTACCACGAATTCGCCTTCCTCCTACTTCTGCTGCTGCATTCAAGCAAGGCTCGGGGAAATGAATTCTGAAGTACGAACAGGTTTTGCTGGTAACGAATACGGCAGCAAACCTAGGCCGGATAAGGCAGCGCTGGGTATTCCGGTCACCGGGCAATTTATTTTAATCGATCCCTAGAACTACTTGCCCAGCGGAACACCCCCCCCCCCCCCCCTCCCCTTGATGGAAGATAGCCAATGTGGCTCTGATGGAACATCGTTCCACCGTTTCCATCATCCGCCACATTAGCATCGGCAAACGGTTACAGCCACATCCGGTGCCGGTCGGATCAAATCTCGTACTACGCTTTCCCCCATCTCAAAGTACGCCCGAACCGAATAGCTTATCAAAAGGCGAAACTAACATTTGAAGATAATTCATATCAAATTCATGTACACTCACAATCATCAGTTGTGAAAACTTCACGTTCTGTTGCTGTTCAGCCTTGCAATGCTCATGCAGCCCCTCGTTTTGTAAAGCATTTTCGAGGTACGGGGTGCATTTCTGTGTTACCAATGTAATCCTTCCAAAGCTAGGGGTGAATTATTAAAAGCCTGTGCTACCGGATACTATCCACAGCTCAGTGATTACCAGCTTGCGAGAGATCAGAGAATCCGAACTGCCTGGGTCAAATGTTAAAAGGTTCGGGGCTTTGTAGTGTGTTGTTTTTTTTGCTGGCTTCATCGAATTATCATCATTTATCCTTTCATATCTAAAAGCTTGATGTGTGGGTAGGTACAGAGAATTTTTTTTAATCCTTCTATCAGTATGATCCAACCAGCAACACGTGCTACTGGGCATGGCATTAAATTTCTTTGATGGTTTTTAATTTCAAGCTTCGTTGGAAAAAAGTGTGTATTGACAACCAACCACAAAACGTTCGAGTTCAATTGGTACTTTCCACATCACTAGCCCTTTTCGAGTTTTTCTTCTGTATAAATTCAGCTGATCCCTGCGCCGAAGGAGTTGAACAGAGAGTGCGAAATATGTTTCGATCTGCTCAAGTTATCTATTGGTTATTGTTTCGAATCTTTTCACGCAATCCTTTGGAATCTGCAACAAAACTCTTTGTTGCACAGTTCTGGATTAACTGCACTGTT
>KB667755.1:1312475-1329423 GCA_000349065.1 Anopheles quadriannulatus
GGTATTTGATGGCAGCTGTTCATCACCAATTGATATAAGAAGTAAAATCAATCAAAAATGTTGATGTCCATCTTTCCCAACGACAAAGTGTCCGTCTTTCTCGCTTTGGTGTCAGAAAGCTTAAACCACCAGAAAACAAGATTTTTTTATTATTATTTTCTTTGCCGTTTTTTCACCAGGTTTTCTCTTGTTAATCACGATAACTCATTCGTGTAATAAAACTTCCCGAAAAGTAAACTATGCAAGCTATAGAGATCCGTAGATTAAGATCCGTAGCAGTCAAATTAGATCAAAAAGGGTGCGCAAAAATGTTCTCGAATATTTTGCTACACTTTTAGTTTGAATGCTACAATGTTAACTTATTCAATAATTATTTTTATCATGTATTTATAAGACGTGTCCATATTACCAGCAGTGTCAGGCTTTACCTATCTTCCCCTAACAATTAACGAAGTTCAAGGAGAAATATCGCCATAACAATTGGATTCTAGGTTAGAATCGCGTTCAGAGAAACGAACCGCAGGAAGAATAGTGTAATGAATGGAATCTAATTGAAACAAACATTCAATAATTTGATTTAAATGCACCACTTCTCACGCACAATGTTACTAGGTGTCGTCGCGGTATAGTTACTTCCAGCAACCAACTAGATTAAATATACAGCAAATCATTATGCAAGAAAATAAATTAATGGGTACATTTATCTTAATGTATCATGTGCAAAGCAATCAAAACGCTTCCTGTAAACAAACATTGTTTCGAGAGTGACCTGCAATTAAACTAACCCCAAAAACACTTGCCCTTTGACACTTCATAACAATAAAAGTACAAATAACAAGACAACACTTAAGAAGAAAAAAAAAACGGCCCACCGACAAGTAGTATCCCTCTTCACCGAATGGGCTTGCAAATTACCTTTAATTCGACTTTAATGCTTGTCGTACACATAACAAGTGATAATTGCATCCCACGCCCCGTCGCCGACCCAACCGCACGAAGAAAACGACCGCAGTAAGATATACGGACACGATAAGCAGAGCAAGCACACCATCGGAGCAGGAAGGCAAACCAAAAAAGAAGGGCTACCAAATGTCACACATAATTTTAATCCGTCATAAATCGTCCATACTATATCCCGGCGGAGCCATATTAGCAAAGCGTTATTATTCGTTTCGTTCTGCCACTCCACCAGTTCCACCACCGACACTGACATACACACGAAGCACAGAACAGACAGAACAGCGGTAAAACGGGCGCAGGGCACAGGGAGCCAAACCATGGCCGGTAACATTTTATGCACGCTTACGCAATCACAACCATTTTAACCGCCACCCGGTACACACTTTCACACAATCCCAAAATAACACCCTCAACTGCCTTCAATCCCCCCCCCCCCCTCTTGGTTCCATAATCATTCACGCTTACTTATCCGCCTTATCACTAGCTGAACACATAAAACTTACTGAGAGGGAGAGAGAGAGAGAACCGAGACACAAAAAATGGAACCCAAAATTTGGTGTGCTTGCGTCCGAGGGGAAGGGCTGGAAAGATCTTTCACACCGATACCGGCGTTCCAGGCACAGGAAGAGGCATCAGGAATGGGGAGAGGAGCTGGAACCGGCTAACCGAGGATGGGGATTGGGTTGGCCAAACTCGAGCCCCAGGTTCCCATGCAAGGTTAAAGCATGAAATTAATTTTGTGTATGTTTATTTTATCACGATTACCAGTTGCGTTTGGCAAATGCTGGTAGTGTTTGGTTTGCCCACTGTAGCACACTTTCCGAGAGCAGCCCTGAAGGTATGGTCGATTTGTTTAATTTTATATTTTGTGTGCGTGTGCGTGTGGTTTTTGGTTTTATTTTACTTTCATTTGAGTTTTCTATCACGCTTCAATCTGCCGTTCCATTTGCCGCCGCAGAAGCGTATCAGTAAGCGGAACCATATGGACATATGGTCATAGGACATTTGGTGGAAAATGATCCATAATACGCATGTGATTTTGCTCTGTAACAACAACACACTGCGTTACTTAAAACGTGCACAGCGTAAGCGTATCATTTACTTTACACCACTGCCCCACATGCAGACGAGATCGCGTTCGGGACAGGCGGAGGGCCGAGTTTCGGGATTCCTGAAGGACCACTTTATGTGCCACCCGCACCGAGCGACCGTGATTAATTTGCATACCTTTTAGCGGACCGCAATTAATTTATTTTAATTATTTTTATGCAAGGCAATAAATTTAAGCTTCAGACCAGGACCAGGACTTCTTTTTTTTGTTCTTCCGTACTCACATCGGAAAATCTTTACCGTCGAAGAGCGGGCCTGCGTGTTCGAGCAGGAGCACCCGCACAAGGGTCCCGGAATGTCTGGATCCAAAAGAATGTCATACCGTTACTGTGGAGAGAAAAATTAACTTAGCTATCACCCTCCACGCCAAAACTACCACCCCGGAGTTTCACGGACGCAATGGGAGTATGTGTCTATGTGTGTGTGAGTGGCATACCACCCAAAGGGAGAATTTGTTAATTAGCAACAAGAGGAAAGGATTTTGCTGAGTTAGCTGTTTCACTTCACATTTTTTTTTGTGTGTGCGTATAGGAAGCGAGAATGTCTACGTCATATTTTCTTCGCCGTATGTTCCCTTCCATGGTGGAGAGCAAAGCAAAACAAAACAAAACACACACAGACACACACAAACCCTACCGGTGAAATGAAAAATGGGGTTTCTTTGCCGAACACCCGCACTCCGGGGGCGGATGCATCAGGGCAAAGGAAAAAAGGCCTTTGTTTCTGCATCACTTCCTGTGCCGTTTCCAAACATGAAACGATGGTTTTTTTTTAAAAATGGTAAATGCTTTCAGCAACACAGACACACTTTCGCGGTGTTGCAAGGACGGACGGCAAAAAAGCAAAGGTAGTTACAAAAAGTGGCAGCCAGTGTACGCCGGAGCGCAGTTGTAGCATTATGAAAGATCATCTTCATTAATTTTGCGTCACCCTGGTTGCGACAATGCGAACGGTTAACGGGTGGAGTGTGTCTGTGGTTTTCTTTTGCTTTCGCCGTATGAAGCATATTGTGCGGCAAATAAAATGTCACCCCGTATGAAAGGCTTGGTAACGTGTCACAAAGGCAGCACGATACAGTGCAGAGAGCTATGGGGACGAATTTACATGCCAGCATGCATCATCCCAGGCACAGTTTATGTAAATTATGCTGCTTTTGCTCCAAAGAGAGCGATTTCAATTACAGGTACTTTTCGAAGAAATTAAGAAGCAGATAAGCGATCTAGTCTAGCCCGATACAGTAAACAGTAAACTTCTAAAGAAACAGTAAACTTCTAAAGAACTTCGAGGAGACAACTGATAGGTGCAGATAATGACAGACATGAATAAATTGATCACTTTTCTCAAAATGAATACACATGAATGCGAATAAGATGCATGTGGGTGCACGATTTTTTAAAGAAATTCAATATTTGTAAAGTACCGTGAACGGTTACAAACCCATCAGCACGATCAAGCTGGTTTATGTAGAAAGGATTTGAATGGATATCGTGCTGATATATCTGTTACGCAGCAAACATTTGGTACTCAGGGGATAGGTGTTTTTTTTATTAAAGAGATAAATCAACATTCCATTATAAACATTTGTCAAGAAGTAAAACAGCTTCACAAGACAAAAATGATTAGGTAAGAATTTCAGTTTTACAGTTTGTGCAAAACAAACACAAGTTATACTTAAATCTAGTAACGTCCATCCTTATTGGTTCTTGCATCTCAATACATGGAAGAAATCATTCATTGAATAGACATTTCTTAGATACACACAATTCCAGAAGAACTAGCACACATTACCATTTTCATGCTAAACAATACCTTGCCGAGTAGCTTTTAGTGCCTTTATTCCCATCCACAATAGACATGAAGCTTACAATGCATCACGAGCCCATATTTTTCTAAGGTAAGCCAAATCTCAAACAGCGTATGCACAGCTTACAGCATATTATCTTTACAGAATAGTCAAAAAGCAAACCTTTGCTTGTGTAAAATTTTGCAATCATATTGAAATACCACTCGACCGGGATGCCAACGTATGCTTTTAGCTAATGCTTTGCTCGAATTTCTACCAAAAATACTGGGGCTGCTTACCAGAAGCGTACGTGAATGCTCCCCAGCTAGAATCATGCTATCTGCAAATAGTCCGGAAATCAACTGTACTACAGCTTCGCATGAACGGAATGGATAAAAACTTAGCCACTCAAAATGCCTTCCCTTAAAAGCAAATACAGATATATTGTATATCCTTCCCCAGATGCAGCTAGTCAGATGTATCCCATGCAAAGACGAAATTAATGGATAAAACGAGGTGCAAGAGCGGTCACACCTGGATGCCGTTTTCTCTTCGCTTCACTTCTATCGTTTGGTGCTAAGCTTTCTTCGGAATGCAACGATATTGGTATGGGGAAGAACCTTTTATCAATCTTCACTTCTTAACAAGCTCATTATTGACCTACGACGAGACGACATACGGTGGAAAGAGGTGTGGAAAATGCACAGCAACGAGTGAGGGAAGAAAACTTATCGTGTCGAAAGCATCACTTGGAGTTGAAATTTGTGCAAAAGAATAAGCTCGGCGAATACTAGACAACCTTTGACGATGGACCAATATCGATGTGCTGGTTAACCGTTTCCATGTGCTTCTTCGAAGAGGTTATCGTTAAGAATATTCTAGAGAGAGTGTAAAATTTGAACCAACAAAGCGCTAACCCGAAAAAGGTCGCGGCGGTGGATCAAAACAACCACTGCAGGATTACAATGGGCGATTGTATGCACTCAAGCTTTATTGTAATGCAGCTGATCAAGAGCAAAGAGGAAGATGAATTCAGCATGCCACAAGCGTTGCAATCATAAGTGAAGACATAAGTGAAAACATTTAGGTAAGAAATATGTTTTAGAACAAATGCTATACGAAGTGATTGTCTCATTATCTGTAATTAAGAAAAAAAGATAATACAATTCTACAGTCTATAATTTTTTCCGAGTTTTCAGAAAAAATAGCGGCTACTCACTAGTTTCGGATAATGATGTTAGAGCGTTCAGAATAATATGTCCAAACATGTTACAGAGCATGTCACTCAAATTCGTTATTGAGTATAAATTCAGCTTTATAAATCTAACATCCAACAATTCAATCATGCATAATCCAGCGACTAATCAGTCACAAATCATAAATAAATATAATTAAATAAGCTGTTGGTGAGCTGAATGATCCAGATAGTGCACAACAAAGTGCAAATGTCAAAAATCAAATATTTGCTCCCTCCCAAAAATTAAATTTCATCTGTAGAATTCATGTGCCTATCACAAAGCAGCAAGTCAAACAAGGATGTTACATCAGTCAAATACAACCTATAATATTGATGATCAAAAATCAAATAAACCCAATCGTGGAAATTTGCTGTCATGCTGAAGCTTACGAACCGGGATAAACCACGCTGATCCTTTTCTGTCGGACAATCAATCTGATGTCATTGTTCACTACCTCTGACAGTTTCTGATGGGGGAGAGGCATCCACGGTGCAATACACCTCATTTCATTGGAAATATGTGTAATTTTCCATTCCAAAATGGTATCTTAATCCTTGCCCTAAACTGTGACTCGCGCTAAAATGTAGCCAATGTCACATTGGGTATCGAATACTGGCCGAATTGGTTGAAAATAAATAAACCTTTCATTTTATATCTCCAAATGGCTTTGACTTCTGTGCCACGCTGAATCGCGCTTCGCCCAACAGCCCGTAAAACAGAGCATTGCGGGGCAGTGGTCGATTATTGCTCGAAAATTGGTTCGAGGCTTCCAGAATAACCCCCGCACAACAATGCAACAACCCGCAGCAACATTCGGATGCAAATTAGATGACGCCTGCTGCAACCGTGTACGGTGCCATATTTTCTGCACCGTCAACGAAAGAAAAGCTCGTGCTAGCAAATGGGTCCGGTTCCGCGATGCACTGCTGTGCCGGAACGGGAGCAAACCGAACGCAACATGCAGGAGCAAATTTTAATTGCTTTCATCAAATTATTGATCAACGATAACCATCTAGCGGGATGCGGGTAAAGCCATAATGGCGGGATCTGAATGACAGCGGTCGGACCATGGGACCGCCATTGAGATTAACATACAAATGTTTGCCAAACAATCACGCATTAACATAATGCAACAGAAAGGCATGCATGTGAAAATGAAAAGGGAAAGGTCACGGTTAATAGCCTGCGCGATGGATAAGGTCGTTAAAAAAAAGACTCCATTCATACACAAACAAAGAAGTAGTTTTCAAACATGGTAATTTGATGCAGTTATTCGTATCAAACGAATCATCACCGATAAGTAGCACAAAAATACTATGAAATGTGGAATAAAGTCAGCTGAATTACATTTTAATCTTAAAAATAATTCAACTCTAAGGAACGTTCATACGATATTTGTTTTAAAATATATCCTCGACTCACTTGGGTGAACAATTTGCGATGATATGGAGCTTATTTGCCTTTATTTTATGCAAAGAGCACATTCTGGCCAACAAATATAGTTTCCTTGTCCATAGCAACAGTAGTAGTCAAGTGTAAACTAATTAAAGTGTATATATTGCCTAGTGACGATATACTTTCTTCTGAGCGCTGCCGCAGCTTATGCGTAATTGCAAGAAGACAATTCAGCAGCACTGTTATTATTATCTGAAGCTATGGTATGTTCATTTGTTATAATTGTTATGTCTGGGACTTTGAGACAATAACTTCAAAAGAGTAGAAACTCATCAGATCCAGTTACTAGCTATGCTACAACAACAGTAGCGGTAACAATGATGTAACAGTTATGAAATTCACTAGACATGATAATTCCAATTCAATGTGATAGGCAAAGGACTTTCAAATAATTAGATCAAATATTACAACTTCCAAACAAAACTCATCTTTTGCAGCAACACCAAGCTTAGCCAATTTACTGAAGTTCAATAATCAATATTCTTTCATCCTCTTATTTAAGTACATCAAATTCCAAGCAGCATAAAATTTCATGTATCATTTCCAGCAATCATGTGGCTATACGCCCCAACTTAACGGCTTTGAAATGGAGCATGTAATTAGCACCAATATTCCATGCATTCAAAAACACAACGCAGCTCACAAACGACGCATAATTTGCCTCCTCGTCACGTGTTTACATGAAAGTAATTTCGTTTTCCCTCCTACCTCACCCCCACCCAACCAGCGGGTAATGAGCAATGCATGAATCTATCGCTCATGTAAGAACCAAAACGAGCCACCTATTCTGTTTGCTCCACTTTCTGCGTATCACTTTTCAATCAACTTGCGAGTGGGATGGGCGTAAGGTGGCACGTGTCTGGGAGGAAAATTCCTATTGTCTGCCGAACGCCAACGGAGCGTCTTCGAGCACCATTAGCGTTTAAGATCAGTTCACCTTCAATGGCCGAGAATGCGAAGTATCTCGAATAACGCCCGGCAGCCGTTCTCGGAAGCATTAAATTTACGCCGACACGAGCCCGTCGGCAGCCCACCCGTGTGTGCGTGCGTCTAGCGATACCGAAGAGGCTTACCCGGTGTAACCCGAGCAAAGTGCACGGGACACTTTACGTATGACGTCGATCGATTCTTGCTGCGCGCTGAGGGCTGTGCCGTTCTTGCCATTCGCCTGCCAGACAAGCTAGACAAACCGACGCGCCGCTTAACTTCACAAGCGAACATAAATTCCTTTGCCCGAACCGTCTTGGGTTATGAAAAGATCCTGATTGGAGGCCCGGCGGCAACCAGGCAAGGAGAGTATGATAGTTTCGCCATGATTTTCCCAGAACTGTGAGCTGCTTACGTACGCCGGTAGCTTACGAAGGAAATTATTCAAGAGCCTGCTAACGATTCTTCAATAATATCGTACCCACCGCCATCGTCGGCCCGACATCTCCCATCCGCTCCCGACACGGCATGGGAACGTGCCTAATCCGCTTTCGTTTAATTAAAAGCACGCAAAACTAGCGTTGCTTCCGGAGCCGAACCCTCCCGGAAAGCGGTAACTTGGAATGTACCGCCTGGCATCACAACACGGCCACTTTCTCCGCTCCGATCGCAACGGAATGCAACCGAGAAAGCTTCAGTCGCATGCTGCGGTACCACGACAGTACCAAAACTTCTCCGGAGCACACCCAAGTACTACTGACCATTTTCAGTAACGTTGGGCTGGGAAAATTTGACTTAACCACTCAATCCAAACGAAAAGCTTCCTGTCTCGAGCTACACGAGCACACTACAGGAGCACACTTGAAGGAAGCGCACCGAAACCAAAATGCCGACTGTCCCCGCACTACACCAATCGGTGCGAAAACTAAAACTGGGCTGTCGGTTTTAGGGCGGCAAACGTTGAGGCAAACCTAACCCAAGTGCAGCGAAAATGTGGTCAAATTCACCGACTGAATGGCACAGCTGGAGCTGTAAACAATCCAGGTCCTGGACACGGTCACATTTCCAGAGTCCGTTACATGAAACCAATATGCCCTACCGTGCGCCACCGACATTCGACACATCGGCAACGGGTCGACCGGCGTTTGGGCAATGCGATAGCCCACGCGTGTGTACCCGCTTCAGTAACGGTTCAGGAGTTTGGGGGCACAGAACACGAGCCCGAAAATTGAAAATGTTCTCAATTAGAAGTGAAGAGCAAACGAGTCTCGCCAAGCTCCCCCTCTGTCACCTTGCTGAAGTGTACTGGGTGGCCTCAAAACCCATCTGCCCTTCGATGTTCCCGCAAAAGTGTCACGAAACCAACTGTAATATGGTCAACAGGCGGCACCAAACGTTAGCACACGGTACGAAGCAACGGCGCAACGGGACACGATCTCGAGCCGGTTATTTATGTTGTCCGACGCTTTGAAAACCAACGAGGGTCTGTGTGACGGCGTGCACAGTTCACACTTGCAGAGTACACACTCAAAGGCAAAAGGAAAGCGTACACCCTTCTTCCTTGCTGTGCGAAATGTGCGATTGTAGTGGGTGGAGTTTCAAGTGCTACATGGAAACACTTCAAGAAAGCCAGAATCTAACACGCTAGCGAAAAAGAATTCCGTACCGCTGTCCTTGTGTTAGCCTTTATTTGGGAGCAGTACTTTTGGAACTTAAAATAGACGGCAGGGTTATTTTAAAACATTTTTGGTAGTAAATTTTAACCGACATTAGCCTTTAAACCAATTAGGTGAACAATGATGATATTTTAACGTTTAACTATACCACAAACTTACGAGAAATTAAGACAAGAAATATAAACAGTCCAACCAAACTTATCTGATAGTACAACCAATTAATAAACGGGTACGACACTAGCTTTAAAATTCAGCCAAACTAAGTTAACATACAAAAAATACTCATTAAATGTATGTAACAAAATCAAAACTCTAACAAACAAAATATTTCAACAACACCAATAAAAAAGCACATCTTTCTTGAAAAAGTAAGAAATAAATAAACTCAACTTCACATGAACACATATCAACCTCACTAAATTTCAAAAATAGACAAACCAAAATGATGAATTCCCATACATAAATAACAAAACTGTATAACCATTAAGAAAGGAACAAGAGAAATATAGTGAAAATGACATAAGTTGAAATATATTATGAAGAGCTACTAAAGAACTTTGTAAAATAATAAACAAGGATATTCAATTATTTGAACAAAACCTTAAAAGAAAACGAAGTAGCAAAAGACATTAATATGTATTATTAGAAATTAGGAAATAAAAAATTAAGTATTAACAAACAATTTAAACAAACCAAAAATAAAACACATCTTTTAAAACATGAGGTTCAAATATTTAATAAGACAATTATTCAAATAAAGAAAAATTGACAAAAATAACAAACCATACACAAAGTAAAAGCAATTCTCTTGACACACACTGTAAAAAAATATTGACCCCGGAAGTAAAAGCCAGCAAAGGACAACGGTGAGCACAAGTACACCGGGCAGGAGTAAAGTAGGACTTTATCGCAGTGCTTAAATTAGCACCATTCCCGGGATTTCAAGTGTCCTGTGGCAGTGTGCATGGCCCTGCCAACCAGCTTGCCCGACCATTGCTCTTCTGCGCTCAGCCCAGCAGGGTGAAGGAATTGGACGTCACCGCATGGCCGGCTCCTTTCAAGATCGCCCGATTACTGCTCGAAGAGCACAAAGAGCAAGAATGGGGCTACTACCGTTCCCACCGCCGTCGATGCTCATGCTATCATAACAAAATCGTGTTATGTACGGTATCGAGATTTGCTAACGAGATACGTTTTCGGAGCTAATTTAGGTGCTTCGGGTCAAACAGTGGGGCGTGAGCCACCCGGAAGGTGCCTTCCAGAAACGGCCGGGACAGGGTATAATGCCCTACCGCTGCTGTCACACTCGCAGCGCCGCAGAGCCAAGCGGGGCAGCATTATGTTGTGCGAAGTGTGAGAACATTTAGCAGTCATAAGAGCTTTCCCTATTTATCGGCAACACATACCAGGGCCGCTACAGCGCAAGGATAGCAAGGATAAACAGGTTGCGGAAGAATGAAATGTGTGCATGTGTGTGGGTGTGTGTTGGTGTGCCTCAACCAGGTATGTTCACGCACGCCCGAGATCGTGCGAGATTCGATCGGTTGGCCGGCATTATGTGGGGCAGCCGGACTGGCAAATCACATGCACGCTTCGAATGAAAATTGCAATCGATGACGCTTGATGACTGCTGACGAAGCATTAGGGGCATTATGTGCGATTTTGCAATCGATGCATAATGAACGGTGCTGGTAACAAGATTATGTGCAAAGGGGCAGCAAACAGCAGCAGCACAGATTGAGCGTTGGTCGTTTTCACACATGAATGGTCTCGTTTGTAGAGCTAGGTTATCTTATTTTCATACAATTTAACAACGATTGTTATAGAATAAGTTTAGAGCTTATCTCTTGTACGACACAAGGCCTTTTCATTAGTTTAAAGTGTGAAAAAATGAAGTATATTCCTGGGAAAGCTTATGTTTAGTCAAATTAGTGGCCTTTTTATAGAAGTACTAAAAGAAATGACAGTTATAACATGCATTACACACATCAAAAGTTAAGAAATAGGATGTCAAACTATTAAGCAATTTGTAATAAGTAGTTAAGAATGAAAAGTTGTTTCAATTACATTGAAAAAATCAAAACAAAGAAATCAGAAAAAATGTAAGAAAATAAAATGAAAAAAAATGAACTCATAAAATGTGCGGCAAAAAAAGAAAAAAACAAGATGAAAATTAAACGAAAGCAAACAAAACAATCGACAACGTATATCGACCGCTTTTTAAGTAACACATACCACACTTTCAAAATCAAACACTAAACCCTGAACGAAACTTCTTCCAGCAAACGTCTAAGATAACACATGTAACCAAACACATCTGTTCATTGAATTATGCATTCACTTCGGAAAACTTTTGTCTCTTCCTGCATCGGTCACCGGGTAATGTGGGGTGTACCATTTGCGCCATAAAGCGTAGTGTCAAGCTGAAGTGCCATACGGTGTGCCGACCATCTGTTAGCCGCCCATAACTTTACGCGCGCCGGAAGTACATGTACCACATACCTCCACGATACCCGGGGTAGTGCCATTACCCAGGCGAGAGATAGTAAAAGGATAGTTACGGCCACTCGAAACGTGGTCAACCCTCCCGAGTTCGCCGGGTGTCAATCAATTAACAGTTTACGATCGCTCGTTTGCAAGATTTGTCCCATATAATAGTGTCCTTTTAAGATACCCTCGCACGGCGCACGGGATCTCGGAAAGGCAGGATAGTAGCTCCTGCCCATATGCGTTTGGTATAGTAATGGTAGTAATAGAATTGAAGTTGAACGGTAGCGCTCCACACGTTGAACTTGTTTTACTGAATGCATAAATGAAGGATAATGCTGTCGCAGGAAATTACGCACGCCATCTAGGCGGCACCTAGGACTGCTGGTACCGTGGTGAAGCATTCGACCACGCGCCAGAAGAGGAAAGTCACGTCCTGTGAGTTGTTAAACCCATTTGCTGCTCCGTTGAAAGTAAGCATGTGCTGGCGCATTACACAGTAAGATGGTAATTCCGTGCCAACGGTCTGTTAGATGCCGGGCATTGTCATCATAATTAATATTATCAGCGTTGTCCTGCCCTTTGGGTTGCGTGCATGATGCGGCAGGTAATTACACCCTTTCGGCTGACTTCTGACCAGTGTTGCATGTGTGCATTTGGTTGTGTGAAGCGGTCAGGGACACGGTTTCGATTGTGCGAGTGGTACATGCAGCCTTGAGTTATCGTGTACGAGCAAACACACTGTGATTTGTTTGCTGCTCAAGTTGTTCTGGACGACACGCAAGGCTACTTCACAAAAGGTGTTCTCGAAAACTATGCTTATCGTTTGGGCGTAGAAGTAACATATTGGACAACTTCATCGCATATATGTCTTTGTTTTAGTGGTGTGCTCTCTGGAGCGCGCCAACGTCTCGGATCTGACTCCGGCTATTGTTCGTCCGATATCAACTACGGCAGAATCGAAACCACTAGTTCCACCCGAAAATGGAGTCATCCGGAGTCGGAGTAGTCAGGCGTAGGAGACGTCCGGAGGCGCCCGGAGTCGTCCGGAGTCGTACGGAGTCATTCGAAGTCAGCCGAAAGCATTTTATTTCTTGGTGTACTTCTTATACTTCTTGTACTTATTAAAGCGCCTGTACTTCTTAAACAGGTCTTTATTTCTTAGAAAAGCGGTTTGAGTCGACCCGAGTTAGTAAGAGTTGGAGTCGGAAGTGCAGAGCCCGATCACAAAAACGTTCCAACGCTATCTCAAGAAAACTCTGGACGATTTCGAACGACTCCGAACCACAACTTCGACCTACTCCGACTCCGGATGACACCGGAATACTCCAGATGACTCCGAACGACTCCGTTCGTCTCCAGACAACTCCGACTCCGGACGACTCCAAACGGCTAGGCTGACCTACCTTCTGGAGACGATTCCGAAATTTTCGGAGTCGTAACGGAGTCATTTCTGGATTTTTGCCAACTTTACCCGTCACTACTATGCTTGTTATTGGTGTTTGTATGGCTCTGGATCCGAAAGAATTCTTCCACGTGCTATGGTTGAATAGCAATTTATTGGAAATATCAAAATACTACTTTTTCACATTTAAACCATGTTCATAAATCATAACCATGATCTAGGATTACCAAGAAAAGCATTTGTTGGTTAAAAGCCTCTTTGGACCTCTATTTGAGTATAAAATCTCGTATTTTACATTTCAACAAAATGCGCTTAAATTAGTTGTCTTTATGAAAGTGTGATTTTCAATTAGTCACACAAACTATTGGTGTAACACAGACAGTAATTACACCAACATCACCAAATGGTACTAAAAAAATCCAAACCTTTGAGAATACTGAACAAAATAGTACTAAATTGATATAAGGCTCTCTCGTTACTTTAGGTTAAACCGATCAAAGAAGTACAGTGAAAGCTTCATGACTTCCGAACAACTACTCAACTCCGTCAGCGCGTCATATGAGGGTCTAAAAATAAGATTACCACCGGTAATAATGAGCAGCGTCCCGAAACTCAGCCACGACCAAACGTCCAAATGGGTATGTCACAATGTATCAGTCCCGGTTTTAACTTTAAGGCATCTTCGGAGAGACGGAAAGCTTAAAACAGCCTGTAAGCCTGTTGTCTGATGGCTACAGTACGTTGTTGGAAGCTGACAACGGTACGTCACATTTACGTAAACTGTGTCCTCCCCGGTGGCTGTTTGTGAGCATTTGCCCGTGATTGGAGAACCGTAACGGCGCGGCAGCTCCGCTTTCCCCTCGACGTTCTCCTCCCCAAGAAGAAAAGTAATGCCATCATTGACATTAGCGCGACAGCGGCACACCTGGTAACCACGATTCTTTCTCTGGCTATGTTTCTCTATCTCTCTCTCTCTCTCTCTCTCTTTCTCTCTCTCTCTCTCTCACTCTCTTTCTCTCGGTCACACCATGAACAGGTGGTTAAAAAGGTTGCATCAACCCGTTCCGAGCTCCGACACGTGAACAGCAGCAGCAGCAAGCGTCGACGTAACTCGAACGCCGGCCGAACCATTCGCTGTCGGGAATGAATAATTAATCCCGAAAGGAAAATGTTAATTAATTCATAGCTTGAAGAACATGCGCTAATTAAATTTATATCACAATTATCATCTCATTAGATCTGAAATTTATTTAATTTCTCTCCCGTTGGGCTAGCGGTGCAACCGTTACGATGGTATCCAACCAGCCCGTGCCAGCATGCCGGTTGGCGGGGTAAGCTGATTTTCCATCATGCCAGCAAAGAAGAGAGAGAGAGAGCGAGAGAGAAAGCGAGAGAAAGAGAGGAAGGGGCTCCCTGTGCGTTTGATGCCGATGCCCATTAAAGAGACTCCCCGGAGTTTCCTTCCCGGGGTTGTACGGGGTGGCTTTCGCAGCGAGCTATGCTTTGCTGCACTTGATTTACTTGCAACTTTCAGGCTGATGTTTGGTGCGCTGTTTTCTTTCGAGTTCCTCCCTGCACTGCCCAATAGAAACGAGCTCCAGCACCACTGGCAAAAAGGCACATCCCACACAAACAAACATTCATGGCGAGGAATGTGTATAGTAGCTCGCGTAAACTGTGCTCGATGCAATTTGCTCATAATAATAAAATACTTCCCAGTATGTTTTTCACCAGCAGTTTAGTAATGCATTAATGCCTGGTGTTTCATGTTTGCTCTGCAGCTCTCTTCCCGGTACTAAATTCTAAAAGTAGCGCCCCAGAATACCGCAGGCGGCACCGAACGCCTGTGTTGGTACGACAAAACTTTCCCATTCGCAAAAAACTGTGATAAGCACTCGAATTAGGTAAAGGCACCCACGAAGTCGAACCGTCGGTGCTGAAGGAGAGAGCGAGAGAGAGTTGTGATGAATACGCCGCACAACGGAGCAACAAACACATCAACACGGCTACACGCACGGCTTCGCGTTGCGCGAGATGGGAAAAACTTTATCCCTGCGACGTGCGACGGAAAAGATGACAAATGGCTGCAAAGTTGCAGGGCAGGTTGCAGTTACTTACTTTGGCGATGAGCTTTCCACCCCTCCCGGCGTGGATCTTTGATTCTGCGTTTCGCAATGGTAGTAATTGTAAGGCTTCCGTACCTGTGCAGCGCCGAAGGAAATAAGTTTGCGATAAAACAAAAACCTCAACCAACGCACTAGAAGAGAATTGTGAAACTTTGCTATTTGTGCGGAACCATTTTCCGATCTCCGATCTGTGATCGCTTCTTTGCGAGCAAACTGCACTTAGACGATAGGTCACATGGAATGGAAACCTTTCAAAAGGCTCTATGAGTGTGCTCCCCCCTCTTCTCGCTGGCATAAAAAATGGTCTTTCAGTTCATTTCATTGGAGCTGAAGAGATTTCTTTAAGAAATGGAAACTTTCATTTCCCATCAGAGTAAAATATCACCCCGGCCACTACACATAAGCACGAATAGTGAATCACCAGACCTTACTGAAGGTCCCGAAGATGGCATAAACTAGGAATAAGATGAAGAAGAAAAGAGAACCCTACACAACTTTGGCTACGTTTGGAAGTGTATCAAAGCTATCCTAAAAACTGATTGCGACCCTCACTCTAAGCAAAGGGACCAAGCCGAAGAGGACCAGAACTAAAACGAGAGTGCAAAGAACGGCGATAAAAGTAATAAAAGAAATTCCACCGTGGAACACCGAAACTACATTAGCCAGAAAAATGGTCTTAAATCACATTTCCACCTACTGGGGGCGCGGCTGGGGCCAAAGTAATGCCAAAGTGGCCGACACGAAACCGCACGAATTTATCGATTGCACTATCAAACCCAGAGCACACCATCACCACCACCACCACCACCACCGAGCACAATCCGAGCAAACGTTTAGCGACCGCGAATTTTCCACCGGCAAACAATGAAACCGTCCAGAAAAAATTAAACCTTTTGAATTGTGGGCGCCAGCGACCGCAGCAGTGTGTGGCGGCGTAAAGTTTTCCCTTTCTTATCATCTTACAGATGCACTAATGCTTTCGATTCGCTTTGAAGACTGCATTTCCCCGTTTTTCCTTGCCAGCTTACGCGGGCAGCGCGCGGTGCGCGCTCGATGTGCTGACCGCAGCAGCGAACTCGAGGTTGCATTCGATTCATTGAATTTTGTAATTAAAATAAGCGCCGTTTCGGTGCTCATTCTCGTTTACTTTTACGGCGTGCTTTGCAACAATGGGTTGTATTGTTTTTTTAACCCCTTGGTTGCCTTTTGTTTCACGTGCATCGATTTCTTGTAATGGCTTTTGGGACAGAAACGGAACAAAACCCCCAAAACCGTGAACGCGCTTCGGCAAGGGCTAATTATTGCACAATAGCTTTTTGTATGGTGCTTCAAAATGTCACAACGAAATAAATACCATTGCATTAACGCGTCCTGTTTTTTCATGTCGCTACGCTTTTGAGTGTCCGAATTTTGCACAACTCTGCTTGAAAATTGATGATAAACAGTTAACAACAATGGCAACAGAAAATAAAAAGTTAATAGTTTTTTTTCAGTTTTAGTTGAATATAGTTATAGAAAATAGTTTAAGTTGATTAGCACTTCCATATATTTTATTCTCTTATATTGAAATAGATGACAAAGTTTCTGTATCGCTTTCCATTTCTAGACGATTTGCACTAGGTTCAATACATCCTGGATAAATTAAAATAATGTCGTTCAATCCATTGAATTTAATAAGGATTTTAACAATTATTTCCCAGTTATTGTAACAATTCCTATTACTTATTAATAAGTTTATGTAGTCTAGAATGACCTATACATTTATTGGGGCCCTTCACGAT
>KB667755.1:1340451-1361885 GCA_000349065.1 Anopheles quadriannulatus
TAGGCAACGGAAAGATGGCCCTCAACACCATTATATGTGAAGCAATGCGGCCCGCGAACTGAAAAGTTTGGAGACCCCTGCGTTAGACAACGGATGACGTCACAAGTGCATGAGTTATATGATTAGCAAACATTTGCCGATGAGCTAACACTAAAGCTCTACAGCATAAATATATCAATTAATCGTAATCACAATAGTAATACAGAGCAGTAAAAATGCTAATTATTCTTAAAACTCTTGCTAACTTAATTCGAATGGGTAATATTGAACGTCCCTTCATTTAAATATTTCCAAAATTCCTGTGTTCATTTACTATGATTCACAACAATGGCAAGCTCCTACGATCATTTATATGAACCAAACTAGCGTTATTATGCTTAAAAAATTCTACATGAATGCTTTATGGCTACATTTTCTTAATCAAACTGTTTTCCATAATTTCTTCCCATCGAAAATGATTTACAAATTCCTAAGTGGCTTCACCGTTCACACAAGCCAACCCGACATGCACTTTGCGCACAAACTTTACGCGCGATGAAAATTAAACAATTAGCACGTGTAAGGCTTACCGTGACGCGGCACGAAGGGGCATCCGGGCTGCTCCATTAGCAATCGCATCAATGCAGGAAAAGTAGCCCGTAAGGTCGATGCAACACCATTACGCGCGTTGGAAAGCAGGCGGCATGTTGACATCGTTCCTGGAGCTTCAATCCATACCCCTGGCGCGAATGGCGAAGGGTTCGAGAGTGGAACGATTTTACATGGCAGCAGACAGCGCTTTTCGCTTTTGAGCGCACACCGCACACCGAACGGCGCGCGGGTAGATGGGATGTTGAATAAATGAAATGAAAATGGCATCATTGCGGCGGGAAAAGAAGCTTACCTTCTCTAGCGAGGAGGCTTACCCATATCAGCAGAAGCAGGAGTGCGAAAAAAGAAGCACAAGTTTGGGCCACAAGTTTCCGCAAACTTTACCTTCCACACACTACACGGAATGCTATTTATTTGCTGGGAAGGGCCTCAGCCGGTTCGAAGAAACCGGAATGAAAGTAACGACCGGCGCTTTAGTCACTCTGGGGAGAAGGAGTTTTTCCAAGATGACACCGTGGTGGAGTGAAACTGTACCAAAGCAGCGTACAGCAGTATATGGTTCCGATCTGGTGTAACCGAAAAGGGACGCTACAAACAAGATAAGCAAGTATGTTACCGCAGCTTTTGCTTCCATTTTGGAGCATCGCATTTTTTTCAACAATCACAACCACCACCACCAAAGCCAACGCTATTGGATCAGCGAGATTGAGAGCAAAACAGACAACAAAAGCTCTCCCCACGGGGAGGAAGCAACACCGCACCAGAGGGAGATTCTTTGTCTCCCGCGGGAAACGCTTGTTTGCGAAAGAATGTCCTGTAAAGGATGCTAACCACTGAAAATAGTGAAGCACCAACAAGAAGACGAAGTCTTGCGTCTTTTCGAACGGTAGTTACGCTTCAACCCGCCATGGTACCGGATGTGGTGGACCGTTCGGGAGTGCTTCATGCTAGTTCACCACGGTCACCACCAGACATCACGTAGCAGCAGCATCCCCGGGCGAGTATTATTGGATCTTGACGCTTGCCTACGCTTGGAGCAGGACGCAGGACTAACGCAAAAATCTCGGTGCAATGCAGTTGTGCCCGAAAGTCGCCACGGGCAAGGTCGCTGTGCATCGCACAGTTCGCTTACTTTCGCACCGATGTCAATGTCGTTCTTTGATGCTGCAGCAATGCTGAACAAAACAGTGTGTAAGTGTAAGCAACACGATGGGGCACGGTGAAGCAGATTCAATTTGGGAAGAATTTTGAGCGACTACCAGTGCAAACATGATATCGTTGGATGGACGAAAAAGGAATGGTGAACGAATGGACTGGGAGATGTTTGCTCCTCCTTTTTTCTTGTTGCTGTTGTAAGGATAATAAAATGCAGTAACCACCACCGATAGAGGTGGTTTCTTGTTTGCAGGGAGAGCAGAACCACTGTTTGCTGTCCTAGCAGACACGTAGCTTAATGGTATTACAATTGTCGTGCAGTGTGTTGGCGTCGAATCAAGGGGCGTTTCTTTGAAGATGGAGCTTCAAAAATGGTATAAAATATTCATTCTCAATCACACACGGATTGTTATTCGGAGAAGCAAAGTGTGTTCTAGTGTACCGGATTTAATTTCACTTGATTCTATTGCGGTTGGCTGAATGTTTGTGCAGCTGAACCAAATGCTTCACTGTATCAAATGATTCTATGAATTTCATGGATCCCGTTTGCATCATGCACATCTGATATGTGCAACATTGGACATAAACAACCATAATTGCTCTTGCGCAATGTACAAGAGCATGAGAACACTCGTTCAGATGTTACCTTAGCGATGAAAATCAAAGTAACACATTTTAGTGTCTTTGCACAACCGTCTTCTATAGCAGCTATGTGAACTAACTACGAACTCGAATCCCGAACGAATGTCATAATATTGATGGTCAACATACTGGATATTTGAGTAACAGGTTGCCATCTTCAAGAACTCAAAACTGTCCTAAAACAGGGGTAAAATGTTATTCCCGACCGAATAATTGAATTATTACATCGATGTGATTTTCAAACGGCATGTAGGATTTCAACTTAACCAGTTGACTGTTTGTAAAGGTGAAACATTGAAGTTCTTTTTTTCTGAAAAAGAAATTCAATAAACATGTTCCATTTGTCAACGTGGGCTAAAGGTTTCAGCTGTTACTTTCCCCAGCAAGTGCTCTAACCCTTCTAAGGCAAGGCAAATACTGACTTTCCAAATACGTGGTAATACAACAAAACATTAAAACAAAAGTTATCAGTAGGCAGGTTGGTAAAGCCAGATACTATGAATTATCCATAAATCTGAGGGTTAAAGGCCCAGGAGAGATTTTGATTACTGGGGAACTATTTTTGAATTGCCAATGTAAGCCTTCTAAGAATGTTATTGAAGTTTCTGTACAAAAAAAGCTTTGTAAGGAAAATAAATACGAATGCGTAGGTTGCAGAAAAGAGTGCTAGTATTAAAAGCATTAATCAACCAGTTTCTTCGTCTAAAACTCAAAATTGTTAACAAGACCTAAAGTATCAGAAACTCTAACTCTTCACATTATGTAATGTCAATAATGTAACTCATAAGTCAGAATGGCTGGATGCTCTTAAAGACATAATTCAGTTTTTAAATATGTTGTAACAGATAAAAAAGAGTTAAAACGTTGAGCAGATTAAATAAAAAAAAAACCTAAATTGTTTATTTCAGTTAGAAAAATTAAGTCACTACATTTTATCGAAACCATTATTTTACCTTCAATGAATCGATCTTTCCATGTGCATAACAAATTATGAACCTATGAGTAACTTGGAAGAGTTATGGATAGGCAAGAAGAAGCTTTTTATAGATTCCATTAGAAGCTTTTGGAACTCTTAAATGAACTACGACAGTTGGTTTACATACCATTATAAATCAGTATTATATACCAAATAAAAATTTGGTGTATAATATTTAAATATTAAATGTTATATTCAAGTTAGTGTATTCCAGCTAATTGAAAGCAGAGTTATGTAAAATTTAAACATTCTACCGCAAAAATAAATGCTGTAAACATAAAAATATAACAGCAACAACCAGTGACTTTCAGTACATTGAACTTCGAAGCTCTTTGGATAAACATATTGTGAATCCATGCAACCTAAGGCAAACCCATCAACCCCAAACTAAAACCAGTAATCGAGTTGCAGAGAACCAATAAATTAAAATCAAATTTCACGCTTGTATGCGCACCATCCCCATACAAACACACAAGCAGCACCATTGGATGCTTTCGTTCCATCTCTGTGGCTGCTAAAATAACAATCAGTTTGAAAAGATACACTTATCTCTTCCCTGTTTTGTTTTTTTTTTTCCTTTCCTGCGCTATCCTACCCCACTCCTGATTAGACCACGGCCAAGTAACTGCTCGGCAACTACGGGAGCAACACCCGCTTCGCTCGACCCACCGAGCAGCGAGCGAGGGATTGCGAGAGTAAAAGGGTAATGTTTTTCTTTGATTTACCCTCAAGGCTGTGAATGGATTGGAGAAGCATCGTTGACCATCGGACACCCTTAACGCTAGCCACTTTCCCTTCCGGGCAGAAGACAGGCAAAGCAATCGAGAACCCGCACAAGTAGAAGGGATTTCCAATCATATCGCATGCTGCCCGTTCTTTTTTGTTTTCCTTTCGCCGTTTTCCTGTCTCCCATTTGCCGCGACCGAACATCTTGATCCGCTGGATAAATACATCCAGCATCGGTCGGGTGCATCGGTGTACACGTGGCAGTGTTGCAGCCAGGCACTAGCGATTCGGAACACTTGAAGCATTTCCAATTCGCCTCGGGCACATTTTCTCGCTTCTACTCAATCGCACGGCTGCGATCGGTAGTGTCCGGCAAGAAAGAAAGGGAAACAAAACTGTCCATTGCGGTAGGAAATACCCCAATACTCCTGGCTGCCTTTTTTCCTTACCGCTCCTGCACACACACACACACACACACTATTGCAGCAGCAGTGGTAAGAGAGAATGAATTCAGTGTTTTCTTGGAACATCCCGATTCTTGCTGCCAGCTCTCGGAAAAGAAGGGAAGCGGCAAGTCTCCAAACAAGTCCAGTCGTCTCGGCAGACGATATTATTGCATTGGATCCGCATCCGGAATTGAATCGTGTCCATGGAAGGAAGATGAACGAACGCCGGGCAAACCGGGGGAAGAAATGAAGCAAAAGTTGTCTTTCAATGGTACATGTTGCTCATAATGTAAGTGTATAATAGAAAAATAAGCACTCCCAGGACAGTGTTGCCAGCAATCGCGCGCGAGCGAGCGCCAAACACTCTGCTGCACTCGGGTAAGCTCCTGCCCGTGTGTCGGCACATTGGCGCTTCCACCGTGTCCACACCAATGTCACTCGGCACCAAGAGGAAGGACAAAACCCTCACACACTCATACACAGAAAGCGTGCAGCCCAATGATGCTTGTCGTTCCGACATTTTGCAACGCGCTGTCTCTACTGTCTGCTCTGTCGGTGGAAAAATAAGATAAGCATTCATTTCTCAATGGGTCTGCGCCGCACCAATGGGCGCTGGGATGCGATGGTACGGATAATGCGACCCCGAGGCGGCGACTTCGACTCCAACCAGGCCAGCTGGAGCTGAGAGCGGGAATTGTACCGTAGTAGTGTTTATCTACTGCACCACCGGAACTCCGCCGGCCCCCGGGTGGGACCACACTTGAGTCAATCGCAGCACATCATTGCGCTGACTGTGTGTGTGTCTCTGTGTGTATGTATGTGTTTGAAGCTCGATAGCAGACCCGGACGATGGCAAGGCAGCTTATTAACGAGCTCCAGACGAGGTATGGGTCCATTCATTCTTTCAAATCCCACACCCTCACGCGTACGGAACGTGTGCGAGAGTCAACTTTTCTTGCACGGTTAGAAGCTTCAGCACCCCACCAGCTAATGTCACCTAAAGCACCCGTGTGCCAGTGGGTGTTGTAGATGTTGGAAATAGGTTTTTTTCTGTTGCTTGTCCGATAGAAAACACGGAACAAAATCACTGCTTATTGTCAGCTTGAGCGAGGCCCGTTTTTCCTCCCCTTCAAAGCGACACATCTAGAACGCAACCACCAGCTCTACTCAACCTTTTGGTGCTGGTGTTCTTTCCTGCTTGCTGTTTCGGAGTCAATCTTTTCTTCTTCTTATTTTTTTCCTGTTGTTGTTGCTGCTTGTAGATATTCACCAAAAACCCTCCCCAAAACAAATACGACTGACAACCGAGATGACACAACGTGCCGTTTCTCTGGCGTTCTTTGGTGAGACGAATGGTGCGTCGTTGTGGTTTTGTGCTGAAGTCAAGATCACTTTTCTCACAGGTTCTAGCGGGGGCATTATTTGCGATCCCTCCCAAAGGGGCAGGCCGTTCGAGAACACGATAGAGGGCTGTCGTTGTGTCAAACGCAAGCACTAGCGAGGGAAAACATTCATTTTTTTTTTGGTCTGTTAGTTCTGCTTGCTGTACTACATCAGTTGAGTGTCAGCAGTCACGAACAAAGCGAGTGAAGCATTGAAAGGGCGGCCACATTAGTATTTATAATGGCAATGCAAAGATAAGCTCGCTTTGAGACAAATGATATGTTCTGTCAGAAGTGAAATTCTGAACAAACAGCAGCAAGAGAAGAAAAAAAAGATCATTAATAGCGAGAGTATGTGCGAAACAGGAAAAAGACTGTACCACAATCTCGAACACACAGCACAGCATGGCATATCAACCATCATCAAACTGCATACAAAACCACTTCTGCTGCTGCTGGTGCTACTATTACCACCACACTAAAACTGTTCCGCTCTGTGTTCCCTTCGAGTGCTCACAAGGTTCATCACGCCTACGCCACACTAAACCCAACGCATCGCTAACCGATAGGCCGTCGCTAGTCAGGCTTTTAATTAACGATATATTCCGACACTGACTCGATAAAATCTCGGCCAGGTCAGTGCGAGTCCACTGGCTCGTAAAATCCGACAGGCCCCGGCAGAGCACGTCAATCTACCCGGGGCCCGATCGGCTAATGGGATGTAGTGCCCATTTGCCCACTCTTAACTGGCTCGTAAACCGCAACCCACAGGCGCGTTCCGGGCAACGCAACAGCTAGGCGCCTGGGATGGCTGGGCACTGTCGAGTACCTTCGCCCACAGGCTGCCAATCCGCCAGTGGGTGCTAGCTGAGAAGGTAGGGACGAACAAGTCGAATTATTCCAACCGATCTGATCCACCCGAAGTGGAGGCTAGGCGAAGAAGGAGGAAACATTTTACTCCAACGGGTTTTTCCCTCCCCATTTTCTTTATCCCGCGCCGGCGAATCACTTTTACGCCGAGTGTCCTAAACCAACATCATTCCGGTGGTATTGATGAGCCAATAATGAGTGTAGTGTTTGAATAGTCTTGCCCATCGGTGGTACTGTGTGTGAGCCGCTGCACTTGTGTTGTGTTTCGCGCAAGGGCACTCCAAGAGCTGTTTGATTGAAATCAAGTACACCGGATCAGACGGGCAAATATTGGATGATTAATTTTTTGTGTGCGAATGGACGCAAATGAAGTGTGCATAAAAGTGCAGTATTATAGGTAGATGTAAATTGTTTTAATGAAGTTATGCTTTGAGTTACGCCGGCACATAAAGCTTATTTGTTAAGTAGTTGGCGTGGAATAGCGAGAAAAATATTTTGATTTATTTCGGTGCTTTGGTTGAACTCTCTTATGTCATTTACTTACACACTATATAAACATATTCTTGCTAGTTGACATTGATTTTGTTAAATAAACTATTGATGTGTATAAAACAAGTAGCTAAGCAGAAGAAATTTAGAATAAGACATCTTTCAATCAAAATTTCAAAATTTCTTCAAAACGCACATCATGTCAAGAACTAACTATTCAATATTATTACATTCCAATTCGTTTAGGCACTAAAGCACTTAATCTCACTAGGATAGACAGCTCAGCAATTTACTTCGTTTACCTAAATTGGAAAAGCCTTTTTATCTACAATATCCATGGAGAAATATTTCAAACCTAAATCTATCTATCTACCCAAAGCTATCTACCTTCTAAACCCCAACAGCATGTGGAACCAAAACAAAATCCCTCTAATGATGAAATGCAATATTTCCCTTCTATGCAAAGCTGCAAGCTGGTTTAGCAAACCAGTCCAGGAAGGAAACTAATAGTTTTACTAATGTGTTATATCCCTTTTCGATTGGCTTTCGAAGATGATGCAGTCGTTGTGCAGTCGTAACCGATTCCATGCTTAATGGAGCTCATAAAATTCAATCAAATATCATTCCACCCGTCCCCATGATGGTCCCGAGGTGGGCACATTTTATTCTGAAATCTAATCAATCGTTCCACAGCCAACCGGTTTCTAGTGAATCAGTTTCCGATACCATTTGATCCTGTGCAGGCCCGTTGTGATGTAAAAAGCATCCCGGGTTTCCGAGCAGTCAGGTTAAGCAAATCGTTTTTGCTTCCTTGGTTCATAGTGTTCACAGCGTGCACTGCAACCTGACCCAAAGCTTTACCTTATAAGTTGTGAAATGAACTGCACAGCACAGGTACAAAAGGCTGTACGCTGACCAACCAGTGATAGGATACTTGGCTATTTGTTTAAAGTTTTATCAAATTTAGATAATTCGAAACTCTCCACAAGCAGTCTCGTTCTGTCTTTCTCTCTCTCTCTCTCTCTCTCTATCTCTTTTTCCCTCTCGGCCAGGCAAATTCGATTACATCGATGTACTTGGATTCATACGTTCTTATTAAGCGCACCCTTGGGCAGGCCAACCAATTGAACAAGAACAGCAACCGTTTCCAAACGAGGCCCCTCCTCCCAAAAGGGACACGTGTCGGCATCGAAGAGGTAGAAATGGGGTTTAAATTATGATCTTCACTTCGTTGAATTATTCATTCACTGGAAAAGTTCGTCCCTGCAGTGCAGTAGTAGCAGTAGCCTGTGTACCATCTGGCGATGCCTCATTTCATTTCCTCCCGCTCGCCCCTGGGCGAGTGATGCCAACGAGCACCAGCGATGCCGAATGGGTTCTTTTGTGCAATTGTGCAAGCGCTCACCACACCCTTTGCTTGACTGGGCAAACAAACGCACCATAACCAGACAGCACCCAAGAAGTGAAGGAAGCGGGGCCACAGCGTACAAAGGTATGACAGACTTCTTAATTGCCTTTTCTTGCTAGGTGCTGCTGCTGCTGTTTGCCAAGGAAAGACACCGTGTGCTCGAGTGAGATGACGAGCAGCGTCACAAAGAAGACACAACCTTGAACCGCGCAGTTCTCAGGAGGTAGATTAAACTCGATGTTTATACGTGCGGTAGATATGCAATTGTATATACACGTACAATGTATGTGCTGGTTTGACCAAGCGGGGGCCCTTGGAAGATTGGCCGTAGATTTTCCGACCCCTCCAAAGACGTGTGCTAGTTATGCTGTTACGCTCCCGACGATCTCGACATACTTTCCGAAAGCTTTCATGTCCCAGAACGGCTGCTCGGTGAAGACTCGGACCTTTAGTTAATTAATGCTGTGCTAGCAAACTACCCTAGCCAGCGAGCATAATCGATCCGTTAATACCTAAAGCAGCAGCACCGAGAGACTGATACGTTCCCCTCTTCACTAACGAGAAAATAAAATACCTTCTGCTAGAGTTCATATCCTTCGGAAAATGTCTCTCCCTCCAGCTTGCACAAGTCCAAGAATGGACACAATGGACACCAGCTTGCCAACACACTGTTGTTCCCACAATTCCAAGAGGAACAAGGGAAATTCCATCGCCTTACGAGTGGCAACTATTTTTTGCATGCTCTTGTTATAGGTAGAACATCCTCTGTCCATGCAAAAGGCCTGGGATCCACCTTTACCTCACCCACGGCTGGGGAGCGGTTTTTGAATCGTTGTTCAGTAAAGATTGCGGTATGCAAAGATTTGACACCTTCGAGGCGAACGAAGGTGGCGTCGGGATTTTCCACAGTGAGGACGATTGTGGTTTTGCAGCAATGTTAACAAGAAGACCGGTGGCAAATGATGCCGTGCTACGAGCGGGAGCAATAGCCGATGTAGCTCAGGTGTGAGATGTTTGCAAGAATTTGTACTTTGCATGGATTTGTTTGTATGGCGCCGAAGCAAGAGAGCAATTATTGATAGGATCGTATTTTGTATGTTTTTCTGCTGAGAGTACAGTTGATAAAATAGCTTATAACGTTTCTCACGCCTTATTTTTCCAAAAATAACCTCATCATCAACACAACAAATTTTCAATAAAAAAAACTGGAATGCAACTAAGTGCGGAGCTTTATTTTATATAAAAAACAAAGATAGCAAATATCCATATGATTTGTTTCAAAAAAATGATTTGTATTATACATAAAAAATATTGAACATTGATTTGAGCCTCAGTCATCAATATTTTAGACAATAGTATAAGTAAACTTTCTTTATAAACACTATTACGTGTTTAAAGTGTTCCGAACAAACATATCAAGTAATATTAAACATATTAAAAATACTTGGTTTAATTGGTTTTATGATACTGATTACCTTAGGATCAAGTCAACTCCAGGAACATTTAACATTCTTAGTTTGGTAGTTATTTATAACATTAACAAAGAAATGTCATTTTACAAAATATTGGAACTAGAAGTAGCCCAAAGAAAAAAATTGTTCTATTTCTGTACCTTTGAACCACTTTTAGCACTACCACAAGTTCAACAGCTCGCCTACAACAGCCCAAATCGTCGGAAATAGTGGTTCTTGACCATTAGGCCAGTAGAGTTTTGCATAAAACCGTTGAACTTATACTAACACAAAACACGCACTTAATAAAGAATGAAGAACCTTGTAAAAAGAAATTCTAGTCTCCATTTAGGTGGTGTGCACGACATTAATTTCAAAATCAATATATTAACCAACAAGCAATTAAAGTAAAACATTACTGTCAAGTTATCCCATCTGGAATTTTCATCTCCATGTTCCAATATGCCTGCTCAACCATTCGTTATTGGAAACATCACGTTCATTGCACCCATTTCGGCATCGGCAAGTTGTAATGAAAATCTAGCCCAACTTAATGCTCACCTGTGCTGGCTTATAATTTGTACCATTTGCTCTCACATCCCTTCCTTCATGCTGGGCGGATGCTGGGTGATTCCTGTGTGCACATAAAACATTATCGCACCGGAGATTTGGTCGGTGCTGGAGCGGATCGACGCCACCTCAGCCCTTTGTAGACGGCCTTTCTTCGGCCCGATGCCCTGCGGACATCATCAATAGTAACGAGCACTTACATCCCGGGCCTGCACGTATGCACGCTGCCTCATTGTCTTAGGCTTCGCCCAGTGCCACGGCACAATCGCCCACTCCCTGTCGTACGAAAGCGTACGCGTGCCCCCTTATGTTGCCTCCTTCCTCCGCAATCCGCAGTAAAGTAATTGAACATTAATGCTGCTTGAATATTTACGATTACAAAATCTGACGCGTTTATTTTACTCCACGGTGCGATTACTCGGATTTATATTCATTTGTAGCAGGAAGTCGCTCTGGTCGGTTTGCGCTAGTAGACGCGCTAGGGTGTCGGCCCGGTACGGTGGTGCGGTGTATTACCGGTATATCTCCAGAAGCCAGAAGAAAACGATGATGTTACGATGTTTCGCTACTCAAGGATTGTATCCGCACAGCTTCCCCTGCACGCTCTGTCTACAGACCGACCGAAAGGTAACCAGAAATCAGTTTTCCAAGAAATTCCGTACCACACTCGTGTGCCAGAGCGCTGCGGAGAGGAATAAATTCTCCGTCCGAAATCGTTCGACTAGCGTACCGCTGCTCAGCTTCGCATCCCGTAGCGCTACCCACCGCGACCTTTTGCAGGTCCTGCGAAATGTTAACTCAATTGAAGCAGCAGCAGATCCACGACGCGCTCGCTAGATAAAACATATTTGCCCTGCTTCCCGCAGTGCGCGACTGGCACTGCCGGCTGACGTCCGTTTGCGTATGCAGACGTTATGCCGTTGTCCCGTGCGCCCGTGTGCGCCCGTAAGAACAATCGAGATTACCGCTCGTATAAATTCCGTTCACAATCTCGCAGCAAATCTGATTTCTTATCGAAACGCAGCGGTACGCTATGCACAGTTAACGGGGGCGAGAGCATTGCAGTGGCAAAAAAAACCCCCCCGAGCCGGGCAAAAACCGGGTACTCCGGTGAAGAAACTCTGAAACTCGAATGCGGATTTGACGTGGATGTGCGCTCCGCTCAGCGTAAGGAAGGCTATCGAGTGCGCTTCCGTCGCGGATAGAGTTTTGCTCCTGCGCGCACTTTCTTGCTTTCGCTGCTCCGGTCGCTGGATTTGATGTCATTTGGTGTCGTTTTTTTGTTATTCGTTGTTATTCTTTCCGTAGTTTTGCGTAAATCGGCTAGTGCATGGTACGTATGCTATTTATGCTACTACCGTCACTGCTACTTTCGGATGATGATGTTGCAGTACTTTAGCTCATCCAGCTGCTGTGGTAGTTCCCTGAAGTCGGCAGTTGGGAGTAACATCAGGTAGCGAGTCAGTACTGGAGCTTTACTGTTTGATAGTACTATATTTTGCCCAATCAATTTCGAATTTATTGGAGTTTAATTTAGTTTAATTTTTTAACTTTACACACATAAAACACACAGAAAACAAGCTATTTTATCAAATAAATTCAGAGCCTTATTGCATTAATAGTGTAAAAAGTTGAAGCCATAATACATTTTTTTCTTTAGAAAATAAACCCAGGAAAAAAACCAATAACCCATTATATTCATTCATTACATTCATTCACTTCATTAATTATTTCATTCCCAAGTGGTTTTGTAATACTCTAAGGCATCAAACAAATTTTGCACATACATCATCTCCATTGATCTAACACATTTCTATATTTCTACATCAGAACTTTTACATTGTACATTTGACTATAGTACACAAATACTGTTAAGAATTGTTGCTAGTCGTCGATTAAAACAGAATGATATTCTAGTTTCAGTAAACCTGCATTATCGACAAACGCTTTCTTACTTCTTACTGCCCTTCGAAGATGTCTTTGTTTCGATTGAACAGCAGTTTATGCAAATGCCAAAACCGTACTAAAGCACCGCTCATTGTGAAAGCATAGATTAATTTATAATGCATATATACCGTCTTCTACCTACCTACTGTGTGTGTGCATTTGCACTGTGCAGCCCTCATCCTTTCGAATACCGTGCGATAACACCGTGCTGCTTGGACTGCCCGTACGAGTACATAATATTAATTCCAGCTCCTTCATTGACTGTGTACCGATTAGCCAAACTTCCGGGTACGGTAATGAACGCTTTCCCCCCCCCCCCCCCCCAACTGTGGGGGGAGAAATTTAATACTGACAGTAATGTTCACCGTTACCGGCTGAACCAAAATGATCCTGCACCCGAGAACGAGGTCCAATGGAAACGAGCCGGTAGTGTGTGTGTGTGTGTGTGTTAAATGCCGCAATCTGGGCACCCAGCAACCAGCCGCAATGAAATACAAACATACGAACGAACTTTTGCAAATGTTACAAATTAGTTAAATAGATTTGCTACGCCTCAGATAAGATAGAAAGAAGCAGCACAACCCCTAGAGCAGCAAGCTAAAGCGGTCAGGGGTATTGAGGCTCTCCGGTCGTTCCATTGCAGAAGATTGCCCCACCGAAACGGTCAAGAACGGTAGCTTTGCCTTTGGGAAGTTAATGCCAAAAGAAAACTTTCTGACCACTTCCCTCCACTCGGTACGAAATTTGGCCCGATCGTTCGTACCGGAGCAGCTCATTCGAAAAGGGCGTGAACGGTTGGGTTTCGGTGAAACTTCTCACTGAGCCTCAAATCACATCGCCGTTGACTTTAGGTGGACGAATTTTGATCGAACTTCTGCCACCGTTGGCTGGTAGCAATGGCCACACCACCACAAAGTGGTCACATTTGCCGCATCAAGGCAACATACATAATTTAGGGCTGAAGCTTGGGACGATCCATTCGTTTGTGCTCGGTTGGTCGGTTGGTCAGCCTGGGACGGGGTTCGAAAGCTTGTTAGATTACAGTTTAATTGGATGGGTTTGACCGTTCGAATGCGATAATCGAATTGAGTCGATACTGTTCGAGTGGGCGGCAGGAACGGATGAAGCAGAGTGGGGAGTGAGCAAATTATGCATCTTGTATGGTAGATACGAGAAGAGAATAAACGTTCACTTTCTCATTCCTCTTGCAAAATGTTTAATCGTAGTAGCATAGCAGCACAATGATAAGATTGCTGGTAACAGTTTTGCTCCTTCCACATACTTGATTAAAATCATACAGCTAACTATGTTTGGAGCACCTATAACTTGGACAGATTGTTTCTATTTGTGTTGTTCGAAAACTTTACAAAAAAAAGAAATTGTACCTTTGAATTTGCGTAAAAAAAAATCAATTGATTGCTTCAAAACCACATCATCAATTGCCCTTAAATATCTCACGATAAATGATGCGATCGCTTTTATAATAACAAAAACATAACCAGTAACAGAACCTGTTAAAGAAATGAATTCTTCAACAGGTCCAAATGATCCATAGTAACATAAACTTTGCTTCATTGGCCCATGACTTCATTTCAAATTTGGCCAATCATGATACTGCGCTGTTCAAATTGGCAAAATAAAACCATTCTAATGTTACTCCGTTAAAGGTTAAAGCAGCGTGTTGCTATCAAGGACGGCAAAGGTCACAGATCACGGTGTCCCTGGACAATGGTATATCATCGCATCATTTCATGTATTGGCTGACCTCTTTCCACCTCAGCTGAAATTCGATAGTTTCGGCGAGAGGCTACGCCGCGGTCTGCTCGATCCCTTTTTCCCGAACCCTTTGCCGCTTATTACTCCCATTGTATTTCTCTCATGTATTGGGTCATCGCGAATCGAACGGAACCCATGTTTGGGTTTTATTACGAGCATCTCGCCGCTCCTGTTTCCCCATTCCTGCACAACCGGCACGCTATCATCTTTCAACCTCAATGTTTTGCGTGAAAAAAGCTGCAAAGTATCAATTCGCAAAATTGGAGCAACAAAAAGAGGAAAAAAAACAGACAAACACACATACACACAGCGAAAAGTGACCGGCAGTGGCTTCAATTTTCATATTTCTTTTTCCACCGCTAGAGTGGTTCGTTGCCAGCAAGACGAGCGCGCCAACATGGCCAATGGGTTCGATCTCACCAGCCGCGCACAATGATAAATATTTTCCTGGCAAACTTTTCGATTATGTATCCTACCGTGTGCGCCATGTTTCTCAAGCATACAGACAAACGAACGATGTGCACACATACACGTATGCGTGTGTGTGTGTGTGTGTTTGTGTGGAAGAGCCGGGCATGTTGTGCATGTTGTGTGTTTGTTTAAGCTCAACAACGAAACATCACCAACCAACCACCGCGCCTGGACGCTGCACCACATTTACTGTGCAATTTTGCAGCCAGGTCCTCCCGTACGATCCGCGCCATGCGGTGCGTTACGGATAATATTACTACTGTTTGAGCGTTTCGTAGTATCCGTTACGAGCACTGCCGAAGCAACAGCTTTGAGCAAAAACAAAAAGGAAACACACACACACGCATGGCAGGCAAACGCGTGAACCGGGAGGGAGAGGAAGAAAACAGAACCACTCGCCGAGTTTGATTAAAAGCAAACACATATCAGCAATAAATAATGCCTACATGGTCGCCCCCGGCCGTCACCAAAATGCGTACAAGTAAAGGCAAGAGGTAACACATTTTGACGCTAAATGGTGTTCTTCGGCGACGCCCCGGCACCGGAACACCACACACCAGCACGGGAGGCGTTAAATTGTTTTTTTTACCTTTTTCTTTTTTTTCGTTCATTCGGTTTGCATGAACATGTGCGTTTTTTTAAAGCTTGAAAATATTGGATAAGCGAAATTCAAACTTATATTTTAAACGATGGCACTTGCTGTTTGCGATAAGTTAACACACAGAGCAAATAGCAGTGACAATTGGAGGTCTAATTAATAGTTTTGAGGTGGTTCTGTGATACAGTCGACCGCTCGCACGTCTTGTCCGTCGGGAGTTCAAGCCTGAATTGGACAAACTCCCTGTTACAAGGACTCACTATCCTGCTGCATGGTATTCAACAAATCTCGAAAGCCTGTATAGGCCGGCGTGAAGAGTTTATAGTTGATATCAAAATAATAGCTGTGATTATCACCGGATCTTGCAATTACTGAGCTATGAATCTCTAAAATATCTTTCCATAGAAGACGTTCAAAATGCTAAGAAGTACTGATGTGCTCTCTAAAGCGCACCTAGGACTCCGATCCGACTACTGTTGTTGTTAGTCTGATTCCGACTTCGGCAAAATCAGAGCCGCTAGTAACGCTCTGAGTCGTCCGGAGTAGGAGCCGTCTTGAGTTGGGGTTAGCCAAAATCGTAATAGTCTCAAGTCGGAGTCGTACGAAGTCGGAGATATCCGGAATTCGTCCCAAGCAAGAGTCGATCGAAATCGGAGTAATCCTTAGTCGAAGTTGCCTGGAGTCAGAGTAGGCCGGAATCGATGTCATCGACTACGGTCGACTCCGGAGCATGCTGGTCGGACCTACCTTCTGGGACTTATTAAATATTATGAAATTCGTTCCACAAACAAATAATTTTACATTCACATCAAAAATACAATTTTTCAATATCTTTGATAAGAGATTGAAACATCTCCAACCGATACGATGTTAATAAAATGCGGTTTCTTCCTGCATTTCATCTTGGAGGGGAAAGAATAAAAAAGGCTCATTTTTGCGCTACGTAATTTATGGATGACCCTAAATATTATTGAATGAAGAAAAAACCCGTAACCAAAAAGTATTGATCGCATCAATTCGATTATGTATTGATGTAGATCATATTATTCAAGCTATTTTCATTCATATTCCTTAGTAAAATTGTATACTTCTTCGCTGCTTCCAGCACTCCCCACTGATCGAAAGCACCTAACATTTCTCGACCATGCTACATCGGTGCTGAAGTCAGCAAACGTACCATGCTTGCCTGCATCCGGAAACACTGACTAGTACTATTCAGCGTGTGAATTGCCATTAGCAATCAGCTGCATCGACTCATCCGCGAATACCGCTCCCACCACACCACTGGCCTTGCGGTAGGTCAGACATGCTGCCGTCAGAGTACCGGACGACGAATCGTGACAATTCGAATGCAATTGCCCACAAAACGGAACCGAACCGGAAACGATACGGTACGGATGTCACATCTGACGTTCGGATCTTGCGATGGATCGAGACGGTCCGAGAAGAGACAGGGGCCCGGTCCGGTATTTACGTACGATTTGCCAGTGCAAAGATTCCCCATTTTACCGGAGGTACCATTGTGCTTAGCTGATACACTTTAGCAGCGGCGGATGCTACAGACAGCCGACTGAATGCATTTTCCGACTCGTACAAGACGTAAAGCAGCAAAAGACTAGGAGCTTTCCGTGGATGTTAGAGTTCCCTTGCACAATGGAGCAAGTTCACGGGTGCTGAGCTTAACTAAGGTAATCGATAATCATGAAATTGACACATTTACCATAGATAAAAGCAGTTCCGGTGGCTTGCGATAAATGTTGGCTACGTGCAGTTGAAAAGGTGAAAGTGCATGGGGTGCATGGGATGCATTAGGATGAAATTGCCATCGTTGCAACATGGTTTACAGTCAATTTGTGTAAAGAAGCTATGAAAAAGGTTTTTTTCTTTACACATGTTACCATTTTGATGAACATAAATGGATATAAATTGTACATAAAAATAATGTTTTATTTACAATCTAGTATAACTAAAATCAAATATACAAATAATTTTGATGAACAAATGAGAAAGTTTTGAACCTGGTTCAGATTTGAGCTTTACATTTCGCATTGAAACCTGTTACTGCCGAGCCGAATGCTGCATACAGAGCAAAACAGTAACAATCCAAACATTGAGCATAACAAAACAACAAAAAAGCAGCATTCATTATTTGCTCAAACCATGCTTGTTTGCCCCCGCCAGTCACGTTATGATCAATATTTACCCTCTATCATATCAATTGCGCAAATATTGAGGTAATCATTGCACCGCAACATGGCGCCAATCGTACCGCAGGCGAATCAGCACCGTTAGAGCGTCGGTGCCGGTGAGCGATACGCTTCCGCTATGCATGCATTGGGAATAAAATTCCTTCAACAACAACAACAACAACAACAACAACAACAACAAAAAACCACCCACTTTCCTCCAGCAGCCTGGTCAGCAACGGTCGGGCAACATCTGGGCACAGCTGGAACCGAGCAACCCGGCCACGGCAGCATAATATTGAACTATTTCGCTTAATTAGAGGCAATATCTATTATCATTAGAATTGATATGACCAGCATTGCGCTGCTCTATGGGGAATGTGATACGCTAAATGAGCCACTGTCGCAGAGACATGCTGGTACACGTACAGTTCGAGTGTTTTTTCTCCAATATGCAAACGGAACGGTTCACGTCCATTGGCTGGCACGAAGCTAATGAAGAAAAACAATTAAATCGTTGGTTAAACAATCACTTTGAGGTGGGTTTCATAATGTCACTACACAATCAATTGAACCGTGTTTCTTTGTACTATCACATCTTATCGAACATATTTATGGATTCAATTATCATGTGAAAGTTTAAATATTCTTTTTTTTTAAATAAATAAGTGAATGGAATAAAAAGCGAGCCTATTCTTAAAAATTATAAACGGAATACTGTCCAAAACCAAGAAATTTTAATACAATTTTAACTTACATACATTTACTTTTGTGAATTTTTCATTCAAAATTTAAAAAAAAATAAAACATTCGTTTCCTTTAGTGTTCCTATCAATTACTCGCCAGAAAACGAATTTTCTACCGTCTTGGTTTGAGAAATAAGGTGTAAATGTCACACAACTGACTGGTTACAGACCAATGATTTGGCAATGTTCAACAAATGGGAATCGTTTTTATCTCCCAACGATTCAAGCGAGCCGTTATTACGGTGCAATAATCTGTCACCGAAGGAAAAAAAACCCAAAAATGAACACACACTACAAAAAATATCATAGAGAAAGCGGAAGAGGAAAGTGATCATGATCGTGTCCAGCAACCCATCCCCGGCTATCTATCGACGTCCGGTTGGGTCGCTCGGTCGATTTCCTGGCCAGGGCCCTGAAGTAGCCTACTAATGGACTGCCATGTACATGAACCGGTGGCGCAAGTCCGGCGCGCTATCGTAGAATGATAAATATTTCCCATTTTTTATCAAAGGTAAGGATGGGAGGGGAGAAGATTTCTTTTCTCCCTCTGTAGTATACGCGGGGAAACCTACGTTTTCCCACACCCCGCCCCTTCAACCATCTGCTGCGTGCGCGAGTGTGTGAGTGACCTTTTTCCAAGCCCCATCCCGAGTCTTGATGTCCTGCTGTCATTATCTTTTTTTTGCGCTTCTCCCTCACACTGCTTATCCCTTTTTTTTGTTACCCGCAAGAAGCAAATCCCGCTTCACCGCACGTACTACGATTGTCGCGGTTCATCAAAATTAGTCATTTGTATGCAGCGCAGCCAGCAGAGCAGCACTTGCAAGTGTAAGGGATGAAAGTCTCCGCTTTATCGCAGTCTAATGACCGCCCGGGACTGCCGTTTCGGGACTCCACACCGGGCGCCACAGCTCACAAGCTCATTGAAGGGAAACAGCGACAGAGAAGGATGAAATAAAAAAAAAACACACACACACACAGGACGAACGCAAAACGCAAAAAAGGACACACCGGACCATGCTGAGGGCAATCGTACAAACACACACACACACGCACACACAAAAAAGGGATCAACTCGAAACGGGCAGCACGTGCCCAAGACATTATGGGAAACGATCAGGAACGTCGGCAATCTGGACCGACCAAGCGCCGTCAGCTTGCAGTTAAAATGGGATTCACCAGCCTGGCCGCTATCATGCGCCCTGGGCCTAATGAATGGTTTTCGCTTGATGGATGGTTTGAAAAGTTTAATAAATAACACCAAAAGGGGCATAGGCGAACGCTTCCGGCCAGGGGACGCTCTGTCGGTGGGTGCGATTGGACCGGCAATGTGTTGCGATGAAATGATGCGCCTTATTTAAAGGGAAAGCTCCTCCCATGGTCCGTTCATCCATTTATTGCTTATTATGGAATGATAAACAGTGTGCTGTAAACGTTTGAATTATGATTCGACCGTGCAACACTAGCTGCTATGTGCACATTCAGACTTCAAATGTATCTACAATATTTGTTTAATCTTTCAATCATTAAATTGTAGCTCCACTGATCCAACAAAAAACCACCCAATAACGGACAAAGAACTAATAAGCTTATCATAGGACCAAATTGCATTACCATTTGCATTGATATGTATATGTGTGATTGATACAGCGATGTAGCAACACACATTGCCTAATGAACTGCACCGTGACATGATAATTCTGCTCGATTAGATGTATGATATTTGCTAACGAGATTTAGTGTGTGAAGCGATCATACTTTGTCATTTACAGGCCTATAATGATTGCGCAAAGTAAACGTGTATTTCACAGGCAGAAAAACACTTTTTGTTTAGTAATTGACATGAATTAATGGCAGGATGGAAGTAAAAAAATAAGTGTTGGTTATGTTTTTCGGTTTCTACTGAATATACCATGTAATTGATTGTAATTTAACCGTTTAATATAAGCAAAACAGTACAGTAGAATACGAACAGGACTGATAATATGATAAATATAGTATAAAATAATCAATTTTTTTTTATTAATTTGATTTTAAGAAATCAAAGTTATATTGACAGATATATGGTTTGACGGTAAGTAAGTTTGAAAGTTTGACAAATAAATAACATGAAAATTGATATGATTATTTATTCGTTGAAAGAATAATAAATCATGAAAAATTACAAAAATAAACTGATTGAAATGTCCAACGTTAATATGTAGTGTCAATATCTATTTTCGATTAATGTATAAACCTTAAACAAAAAAAGGTACAGAAACTACATCGCTTTGTTCGATGTATCCATCTAACAACGTTACCACGGCACTTGCGCGGACGACCACCAGCAAATTAGTACTCACGAGTCGCTTGCAATAAACATGTAACCACAGCTGCTCACACGTGCACTTCACGTTAACTTTCCGTGGTTCCGTACCGTAGCCCATACCACACGATTGGACACTCTGTGCTCGCCCTGCAACCAAGAAAATGCAATCAAACATTCAAACGCTACCTGATGTACGACCCAGGAACGATTTGCTAACCGTGTTACGAAAATCCGTCCATCGATATATGCGTGCATGCTTTCAAACACTTTCGCCGAAAAATTTCATCGAAAGAAACGACCTGATGCTGGTGTGGGTGTGTGTGTGGGGACGAGTGAACCATGGATTTGCCCAAAATCCAAAGCTCTATCGCACAAACAACACACATCCTCTCCCAAACGGTTGGCGGTTTTGGGTGCCACCGCTTGCAGCCGGCTAGCTTTGAAGCAACTGTTTGAGCACGGAAAAGTTTGCTCGGATGGGGTTGATGGTTTTAGAAATAGAGTTTAGCAGCAGTAGTAGACAGCAACAGTAGGAAGGCGAAAAAAAAGAAAGGAAAATTCCATGGAATTGGACGGTGGAAGCCGTACAGGATCGTCTCGCAATGTCGGCGAGCGTGCCTTGATCGGCTTGATTGAAAGCTGCTTATCGATTCCAAAGCCATCCGGATACCGGGCGAAGTTCGTCCTTCCATCCTG
>KB667755.1:1460290-1478028 GCA_000349065.1 Anopheles quadriannulatus
TCGAAATCGGCTCCGGAATCGATTCCGAAATCGGAATCGGCTCCGAAATTGATTCCGGGATCAGAATTGGCTCCGGAAACAGAATTAGCTCCGGAATCGGAATCGACCTGGGAATTGCAATTTGCTTCGGTAACGGAATCAGGATTAACTCCAGAAAAGGAATTATCTCCGGAATGAGAATTAGTTTTTGAAATGAAATAAGAAGTTTTGGAAGCGAAATCACTCCATGAGAATGGATCGTTTACAAGTAAATTTTGATTCTTTGCAGCTATCATTTGACTCTAACGCCTATTCTTATGGAGATGCCGAAACCGACTCCGTTTCGAAGCCGATTCTTATTTCGGATATATTCCGATTCCGGAGGCGATTTCGATTACGGAACCGATTCCGATTACGGAACCGATTACGGAACCGATTCCGGAGCCAATTCCCATTCCGAATCCGATTCCAATTCCGGAGCCGATTCCAATTCCGGACCTTCTATCCGAAATCGATTCCAGAATGCTTTGGAACTAGCTAGAATCGATTCCGACAAAAACTTCATTTTTCCCATCACTAGTCGGATGGGAAGGTGAACAACCACCGTTTCTCCACCAGCCCTGAACCGTTCATCCATGCTCTTATTAGATGACATAGCACATGATACATAATTTAACTGTCCAAAGAAGACGGTAGGCGGTAGCCTACACGCCCAACACCTTACCCCAGACTGTCGCAGCGAGCACCGTCACAGCGGAAATTAGCAGCCCGAAGTTGCTCACATAGTTTACCAACAAATCGGGCGCACTGGTGAACGGTTGGGTGCCACACTTTCTCGGTGCCATCGGTGAATTGATTGGAACCTAAACGAAAACGAAAAAACGATAGCCATTAATTAGTAGTTCCTTTTTCCCTCTCCATCAAACACCGCCGACACTTACCCTCACACTCTGCTGCGTTAGCGGTGAGTTAACCAGCACTGCCAAACTATCAGCCCACTCCTCCTTGTAGTTGTCCAGCAGCTCCAACCGATACTCGAGCAGGCCGGGCTGCTTCTGCTGCGGCCGGATCGCAAGTACGGCCGGATCCGTCGAGGTTACCTCCACCTTTTGCAGCACCCGATCGAGCCCAGCAATCATCAGGCTTTGCTTGTTGATCTGCTCCACCGCGATCGCTTCCGGTTCGATCCGTACCGCCGGTACCATCTTGAGCGTGGACGTATCGGTCAGGCCGGACGCTAGCAGCCGCACCTCCAGCTCCAGCGTGTACTCGTTCGCCTTGATCAGATTCGCCACATCGTCCAGCGTGGTCAGCAGCTCAATGTTGCAACTGTACGCCCCGATCGTAGCATCGTAACCCGGTGCCACCTTGAAGTGCTTCAACAGCTCCGGCATTCCCTGGCGCACGACGAGCTTGCACGAGAACAGCCCCGCGTACGAACGCTCCACCTGCTCCCGACAGGTGGACACGTTCATCGCAATCACGTTCACCAGCTTGTCCAGCTGCAGATGGTTCTTGATCACCAGATGCCCGCGGTACGACTGCCCATTGAAGATGTCGTAGCTTTTGAAAAACTCAATCCGATCCGCTTCCAGCACGTCCACGCTGAACGAAATCCCACCGTGCCGGCGATCGCCGTGACGAATCGTTACCGTCCCGTCGGAGCCCGTCCCACCGGTACTGCTGGCCGAGCTGGCAAGCACCTGAGCGACGCCCGTCTTCGCGTCGATCTTCACCAACGCTTCGTCCGAGCTGCTCCAGCGCGCATCCGAGCTGAGCAACGGCGAGCTGAAGCACACCACATCGCCAACGGCAAACACACCCCTGCCGGGGAAGGCCAATCCGCTCGTCTCATCGCCCACTACCAGCTTGAGGAAATCCTCCCCGAATCGGACACCCGTCTGGTCGCGCAACGCAACCACCATCATGTCGGAAGTTTCGCGAATCAGCTCAACCGCCACGCTGTAGTTGCTGCCGGTGCTGATCAGCACATTGCCCCGCTTCGACAGCTTGTGCTTCAGCACGGACACGTCCTCCAGCCCGTGCGAAAACTCGTTGCCAAGGCTGTCGTGCAGCGACACCTTCAGCGAGAGGCTTAACCCCTGCGGGATGCTGCTTTCGATGCGCTTCAGCTTCGCCATGCCCGGCTGCAGCGAGGCCATGATGTAGTGCACCTGCTTGACCTCGAGCGGGATCGTCAGCGATTGGTCCTGGGACGAGGCTACGACCTGCACCCGGCCCGGTGTATCCCCCGTCCTAACCAGTCCGTCGCGCGATACCTGCAGCACACCGCTGGCTGTACCGTCCTCACCGTCCAGCTGGTACACGGCATCGTCCAGGTTTGCCTTCAGCTGTATTGAGCCGCGCGGCGGCAGCAGTATCGAATCGTACCGGATCGCTTTCGGTGCGACCAGCTCCAGTGTGCGGAACACGGTCACGTCCGTTTTGGCGGTTAGCTTCAGTCCGCCCGGCGTTACGAGCGTTACGTGCAGCGTGGCCCGGCCCGGGGCGAGCGCCTTCACGCGCATTGCAATCGCATCGCGGTCCAGATACTCGACGCCCACGTCCTGGAACACGCCGCGCACATCGAGAATGTCCGCGTGGTCGGTTGACCAGCGGATCTGCACGCCCGGCACGGTGCCGAGCACGAGCGGCGAGATGTTCGGTACGGCCCACACGTACGCGGGCATCGTCGCGCCGGCCTGGATGCGTTTCAGCGGCGTGCGCAGCTCGATCGCGTCCAGCGGAATGACCTGTATCGTGATGGAGTCCTCGGAGAAAACGAATTGCGCACCGGTGGTGGGATTGACGCCCACGCAGCGGCCCGTAACCTTCGAGCGGCCGACCTTAAGCCCACTGGCGATGTTGGATTCAACGTCTGTAAATAAATTGATCGGAATTCCAATTAGATGTCACGAAGACATTGCAATTACTTGGAATTTCAATTCTTACCAATCACATCCATGTTCTGCACGCTGTAAACTATGTTCGTGTCCGGCGATGGTCCTCCCTTGGAGTAGATTTGCAGCGTACTTCCCACCAGGATGGTCGCGTTTCGCGGCAGCAGCATCAGTGGCGGGAACACCTGTACCGGGGCCGGTGCGCTCGTAACCATTTCCTTGCCACTTCCCGCGCTAACGCTAAACTTGGTCTCGCCCAGCTCCATGCCCGTCACGATGTAGCGCACCTCGCCAACGCCCAGCTGCGACTGGCTGCCCAGGGCCAGATTCAGCACCGCCGGATTGTACACCTCCGTCCGCAGCTCGTACATTTCGAGCCGGTCGCGCTTCAGCTCGAGCAACCGATCGTTGCTATCGTACAGCCGCGCGATCGCTTCAATCTTTTTCGTCTTTTCGACCCGATCCGGTGCCAGCAGCGTCACGCGCCCGACCGTCACCACCGACACGTGCAGGAAGCTCGCTTCCGTCGCGAGACACTGGTCCGTTATTTCCAGCTTCACCTCGCCGATCTTGCGCGGGCTGATCACGATCTGGCGCGTGGTGCCATCGAACTGGGCCGACACGATGCCCGCTTCGGACGCTTTAATGTCGTAAAATCCGCTGCCTTGGGCCACTTTGATGCGCTCGACCGCATCGGACGTGAGGAACAGCGTCAATCGATCGTACGGCAGCAGCGTACGGTTCACCGACACAAAGTTAAGCTCGTTCTCGATGGTGGGCTTCACAAGCGGCGCTCCTGCCTTTTTCTGTACTCCAAACGGTGGACTTTCGGGCTTGATTGCGTACCGTTTCAGCACATCCGCGCGATAATCCGTGACGATGGTTTTCACTTTCAAGCTTGCCTCGAGATCGCGCGGCAAATTCAGCACCAGATAATCGCGTCCAGGAATCTCCACGCCCTCCAACCGTTCCACCTCCGTCTTGTGGTCGTAGCTCAGCGCTAGCGCCGTTTCCCCAGCTCCAACCGTCGTCCCGGAAGCGGACTGCGTATCCACCGACGCAAACTTCCACTCCAACAGCAAGGAAGAAATGTTCGCCAGCTTACGGTTCTGCACATCCAGCACCTCGATGTCGATCATCATCTGCTCCGCATTGTCCGCCGTCTTGACGTGCATCATGGAGTTGCGGCGCTCGAGCGGACAGCCCGTCTTCACCTTGTCCGTCGTGATTAGGTTCACAAAGCGCGGCTTCACACAGTACACCTTCGTCACGTACTGCGTCACGTACGGGACCACATTCGGCGCGATGAGCGTATTAAACACCTCCAGCTTAAGCTCATAATCACCCAGCTTCCTGCACAGCGCGCGCAGGATGTGCTTGTCCTTGGAGAACCCACTGCCAACCTCCGTCACTTCCAGCGCCTTCTCGTCGTACAGCAGCTGGCGCTGCAGTTCCGCCTCCGAGTTGAACAGCCGCTCCGGCCCGTTGTAGTAGAAAAGGTTGCGCGAAGCGCCAATCGGCAGCACGACCTCGTTCTCGATCGGATTCTCAATGGACAGCGGTTCGAACACGTTCAAGCTCACGTGATCGCTTAACAGCTTGTCAAAGTACCGGTACGTTATCTTCAAACTCGTCTGTCCCACCATCGTCGAGCGGAGGTACAGTATCCGACAAGCACCGTCCGCCAGCGGTTCCTCATCTTCGCTCGACGATTGTGTCTCCGTCATGAAGATTGGATTGCTGAACTCCAGCTCAAAGTGTAGGTTCTCGCACGAGGTGAACGGTTTCAGCGTTCCGTTGTAGCGTGCCCACAGGCCGACGTGCAGGCGGACGTAATCTTTCAGCACCGTTTCGAAGTTGTACCGCACGACTTCGAGCTTTATCGGGGGCAGGAACATTACCTGCGCTGTGACGTAGATGCGCACGTTCCTGGACATGGCCACCTTTACCTGCGTTACTTTGGCGAGCTCCGTGTCGCTTACCAAATCGGTGACGCCTTTAATCTGATCGAGTCTTGCCTCGGCCAGGCCGGTTTGGGAAATGGCCACAACGTTCGAGTCCTGCGACGACCAGCTGTACGAACCATCGCCTCCGGTTGCAGTGAATTGAAGCTTCTGACGGCGCAGGTTCGGATCGAAGGGAAGAATCACCTCCGGTGGGTTGATCGCCAACCGCTTGTACACGACCAGTTCCGCCTTTGCCGAAAGCTGTGGAGAATGTAGTAGAAGAGAAGACCGAATGTTAGTGTGAAGTAAGTTATGGCACCGATTTTGGTCGCCATGATGGTTGGAGGTTTCTATGGAAATTGACTGCAGGGGAGAAATGGTTGCTGAGGATTTTGTATGACATGTATGTATATTAGTGGTGTGCTCTTTGAAGCGAGTTAAAGAGTATAAGTTGGAGTCGGATATCAAATGCCTGACCACAAACACATTGCAACATCTCCAACTACTCCGATCTACTCCAACCAACTCCGGATCGCTCCGGACGACTCCAGACGCCTCCGGAAGACTCCAGACAACTTCAGACTACTCCGGCGGACTCCGGATAACTTCGGACGACTCCGGATGACTCTGGATAACTTCGGACGACTCCGGACGACTCCGGATAACTTCCGACGACTCCGGATGACTCCTGACGACTCCAGCCAACTCTGGATGACTCCAGACTACTCCGGCGGACTCCGGATGGCTTCGGACGGCTCCGGAAGACTCCAGACGACTCTGGCGGACTCCGGATAACTTCGAACGACTCCGGTTGACTCCGGCCGACTCCAGACGACTCCAGACGACTCCAGACGACTCCAGACTACTCTTGCGGTCTCCGGATGGCTTCGAACGACTCCAGATGACTCAGTCTTTGGACAACTCCGGACAACCCCCAATGACTCCGAACGACTCCAGACGATTACAAACGGCTCCAGATAATGCTGGGCGGACCTACATTCCGGAGTAGGTTGAAACAATTTCGAATTTGGATCGGAGTCAGCTCCGGATTTTTTTCCAGCTTTAACCATCACTAGTTTGCATGGTCAATTCCTCATATTTATCGCATTGAAATGTAGTCCAAGTAACCTTTAGTTCCGAGTCCCAAGTAAATGTAGTCCCGTCCCAAGTAGGGACTACTGAAATTCCCAAAATGGCTATATCCCAACCAAATTACCTTTAAATTCTAAACTGACCCAGGCCGTAACTCACCTTTTCAAACTTGCCCGCCACTGGACTGCTACCCGTTGCGATCGTTTCGCCAAAGATGCTGCTCCCGTTGGCTGTAACTCGGATCGGATAGAACAGCGACTCGTCGAACGTCGACTGGATCTTGTACTTAGCCCCCAGCGTTATCTGGTGATCATCGTGCGTGAACAGGTTCAGTGCAATCTCGTGACTTTCACCCTCAACCGTCACCCAGTTGTAGTGCGGCAGCAGGTTAATGGTCAGCTTCATCGGATCCACCACGGTAAGCGATGCCTTCGGCAGCGTCGCTTTCGAGTTTGCCTCATCATTCCCGGCCAGCGCATCGTGCGGCACGTTACGATCACGCAGCAGCACAAAGGTACGGCCCACCTTCAGCCCCTTGGCCGCATTACCGCTCATGCTGGCGTACGTTTCGTCCTCTATCTCCAGATAGTACTGACTGTTGAGGGCAATTTCGTGCAGCTTACCCTGCTTCAACTGCAACACCTTGAACTCGATCGTATCGCCCGGCAGGATGTACACATCGCTCGGGTTGAGGATCAGGTTGGCCAGCACCATGATGTTCACGTCCACCGGCGGGACGTGCGAGTACTCGCCATGCGGCAGTCGGGCGGTAACCCGTGCCGAACCGGTATTGATGCCCTCCAGCAGCACCATGTACCCTTGCACACCGGCCGCTTCGAGCCGTTCAATTGCACGCGGAACCACGTGGAATTTGCTCTCGGAAAAGGTAAGAAACCGTAACACCTGACTCCAGCTGCTGTCACCTGCCCCGCCGTGGCGCGATTCGTGCGACCGGTGCGAAGCAATCTGCCAGTGGAACTCAATGCCCTCGAGCGTGGTAAACGCGTTGCCCTGTGCATCCTGCGCCCACAGTTCGAACGTTTCCGGTGCCTCCTCTAGGTAGAGTTCGCGGGTCGTCGTCAGCACGCCCAGCTGATCGATCACGTCCAGTATGACATCGCAGCGCAGCACCTCCCCGGTAACTAGATCTTCCGCCAGCACGATGGCAGTGTTGCGACGCTTTTCCTTGTTGATCACCGTCACCACCACGCGGTACGAGCAATCCTCATCGACGTCATCGTAGGAGGGTGTGATTTGGATTAGATCAAGCCGTGACGAAGTCCTAAAAATAGATGCCACCACGAAAGAGGGAGAGAAGAAGAAGAGAGTGAGTCGCTTGTTGCGGTAATATGCTAATTTCACCTCCGCTGACATCATAGCCAGACGACGTACTCTTCCCCACACGATGGTACTTTGGTTTGTTTACCCCGCCGTGAGGTCACTGCCGGTCCGCTGTCCACCGCCACAGCCAACCGGTTACCCTTGGCGGGGCACGGTAGCACTTTCAAGGTTAGGAGTTATGATGACGCGCCACTTACCACTTGAAGCATCCCTTCTCGACCACCTCAAGCGTGAAGTTGACGGAAATGTGATCGAAAATCGGCAGTAAAACACGCGGATAGTTCAGCTTGGTGCCGGATGCCGAGCGCGTGGTGGCCGTCAAAAGCACCAGCACCAGGGCGAGCGTCAGCCCCAGCCAGGATGGTGGTTTCATTTTTACGCTACGATCAGCACTACACACGCGGCCGGAAGAAGCGGGTCCCCCAAATCGCGAACGTTCTTGTTGGCACGGGTTTTAGTAACTTTTCCACACGAAACTACACACACGCGAAAGCAGCGTGACTCTGCGGTTGGTAAGAAAATGGAAGCTTCTTCTTGCTTTTCGCATCTGCCCCTTTTTGCTACGGGAATCCGTTGTAAACAACGACCAAATGCCGGTGCCCGCGCTTCAACGATGTGAGCTGTCATCGAGCGAGCTACCCGTCGAACAAAGTTGACAGAACGGGTGGCTGTCATCGATATAGTTGACAGTTGTAAGATTTAAATTTAATTTTTAATTTTGAAAAAAAACAAAATATTCGGAATGGTTTTATTTTGTGCTGTCAATGAATGAGCAAAATAAATGTTTTTATATTAAACAAGCAACAATCGAGAAAAAAGTTGGTAAAAAATATAATATTTCAATCAAATAAAGAATTCTCTCAAAAAATTTAAATTAATTGTCACATAAACCTAAAAAGTTTTGCCAATTTTAATCCAAAAAAATATCAACAGTGTGTGTGAACTTTCCAGGTCGGAAATCTCATCAACTTTGGCTTTCATCGATTTCTCGCTGCTTGCCGGGTCGGCTGGCCCCATTTTCATCGATTTTGTCTCATCGTCTGTCAACGGCTCCCCCCACTCCATGTCAGCTGTCAGTGGTGCGAAGCCGCCAAATAAACATTTGCCCTTTTGTTGTGTATGTGCAGCTCCCAAAAAAAAGACCGCATAATTTCAGCTAAAAGCAAATGAAACCACTTACCGATGGCGAAAAAACCGAACCACAAGCTTAAGCTGTTTCGCATCACAAACCTGTACGATGTGACGGCCCACCAGCTGTCCCTGTACGTGCAGGGCTTGCATCGCCACATCCGACGGCAAAGTACCCGCATACAGAGGCTCAAAAAGAAGATTCACGCACTGGTAATTTATTCTGTTCAGTTTTTACATGCAATTTCACCAAAACTAATAATTGCTTCGGTTACAGCGATTGCAACGCAAGTTCCTACGACAAAATGGTACAAAGGAGAAGGAGCAACCGGCAGAGGAAGGCGAATGTCCTGCCCAGGAAGAGGATGTTCCCGAGGAACCGCTCGATATAAAAGCATTTGTGGACGACATCAAGAAGACAGCTCAGGATGTGGACATTCAGAATAGATACATTTACGAGCCCACGTCCGGCATGTATTACGATCCGGCGACGGGCTATTACTACAATTCGGTACGCAACGGTACTACCCGGTTGATGTGAAGTGCAGTTTCTAACACAAAAGCCACTCTCGTTACAGATTTACGGCTTACATTACGATGGCCACCGCGGCTGCTACCTGAAGTATAACGAAGAAACGAAGGAGTACGATTTCTACTCGCAAGTCATTCCCGAAACAATGGTAGAAGCCGAACCGAATGCCAAACAAAAGGTACAACACCTCTCAGTGCGCTGACAGGGTTTTCCAGGAGTTCTCATAGCTGTGGGACATTTTATTGACCCTTTCCTACGTGAAATGAACTTAATCTATTGGGAATTGGAATCTGTAGCACACTTGTTGGACAAATCAAATAGGAATTTCCAAGGAGCCTATCTAAAACGCATTCCTTAGAGTCCAATTTCCAACATAGGAAGTTCACCTCCAATAGGAAAGAGTCAAGGAAGCGTCCGACAACTATGACAACCCCTGGTTGGTAAACCCTGTAACCCACCCCCAACCTAACTCCACATTCTGAACCTGGCTTTCTTGTAGGTTCCTACCACTACTACTTCACCTTCTCTCTCATTAGACGACAGTTTTGTAGCCCGATTTTCCTCGCTGGAGATCGACCGCATGCGTGACAACGCGCTAGGTAGGTGATCGAGTGCGGCGTTGTTAACAGCGGCCCCCCGTTTTCTTTCTCTCTCTCTCTTTTCTATATTCCATTACAACCACTGAACCGCACAGAAATCGAAACGCTCCGATGCGGCGCGTGAAAAGAAAGCTCGACCGGGCGATAGCGATGACAGCGAGCGTAGTAGTGCTAGGCGACGGAGCCGAAAGCGTAATCGAAAGCAGAAGAAATCACGGTCCCATCGGAAGCACCGGCGCCGTCGATCGCACTCCAGCTCGGAGTCAGACTCGAGCAACAGTAGCGAGGCGGTACGCTCGAAGCGCTCGAAAAAGAAACGGAAATCGAAACGGCGCCATCGCTCGTCGTCCTCGGATGGCGAGGCGGTGGTCAAGGAGGAGGGCGAGCTGGAGAGTAGCGAAAGCGGCGATTCCAAGTCGGTCGGTTCGGTGATAGAGGTGAAATCGAGCGCGGAGGATAGTGCCGACTCGCAAACCGAACAGTTTCAAACGGGCTACAAAGGTACATACAAGGAAAGCAGTAACAGGGGCCGTTTGCTACGTTTTTTTTTTTACAATCTATTTCCTCTTTCGAATGAAATGGAACTCACACTTATATCATTCACGCTTTTCTTCCCTCCCCAGATGTAGCGAAACGGTACCCGCCGTCCCTGCGCATGATAGTGCAGGAGACGAACGTGAAAGAGCTTAAAATCGGTTCCCTCTTCATCGTCACCTGCAAGGGTGGAACGTTGGGCCGGGAGGGCAACCATGACGTGATCATACCGGACATAAACGTTTCCAAAAAGCATCTACAGTTTATGTACAACGACCGCAAGGCCACGTACCAGTTTGTGGATCTTGGTTCGCGCAACGGCACCCTGTACAACGGTGTGCGGGTAAAGCGGGACGAGCAGCAGGCGCAGAGCGAACCGCAAAACCTCTCGCACGGTAGCATTCTGCAGCTCAATCAAACAAAGCTGCTGTGCCACGTGCACGAAGGCAACTCGACGTGCGGCAAGTGCGAGCCGGGACTGCTGGTAAGCGTGGAGCCGGTCGTTGTGCCGGAAACGGTTTCGAAGATCACCAAACCCGTCTCGCATAAGGAAGGCTTAAAGCTGATACAGAAGCGTTTCGGGCTGGAGAATGAGAGTGAGTGTTGTTCAGTGGTTGTCTTTTGAATGAGCAAATTTTCATTAGATTCATTGTCATTTTGTCACCAACTTCCAGAGTACGTCGGTTCCGGTGAACCGGGTGGCAACAGTGTCGATTACAAGGACCGGGCCGCCGTCCGGCGCAAGGTGAAGGGAAGCTCGAACGAGCACGAAAAAACGCAGGTTGCCTCGCTCGATCAATCGATCAGCAGCAGCAACAAGGGCTTCCAGATGCTGTCCAAGCTCGGCTGGAATGAGGGCAAACCGCTCGGCAAGAACGATACCGGTCTGACCGAACCGATCGCACTGACCACGAACGTGGGCACGTCCGGGCTGGGCAGCCACGGTCAGATGGCGATCGGTGGTGGTCCGCACAACGCGAAACCGATCGATCCCCGGCGGCACAGCATTTGGCGCAAAACTCAGGAGCGCTTCGAACGGTCCACCGTGTTCGAGGCGGCAAGCAGCGAAGATACCGAGTGAGCACGGTTGAAGTGAGAATAAATCGGCGTTAATGGATGTAAAACGCGTGTGAAGAATTGTATGGCACGGTGAGTGTTTTTGTTGAGAAATTAGCAATACATCATTTGGTTTCAAATTTATTTAACCGAAAATGACCGATATTTGGGCTAAAAATAACTTTACATTCACCCTAATGAGCTCCTTTCCATCCATCCTAATCGACATTAAGCTTAAAGTTTGCCTATTAATAGCACGGCGGGTAGCAATCGATTATAATTATCCTTCGCACCGCATCTATCGTGCTTTCGGCAAGAGCCGTACGCGATGCCGTAACGTCGCCTTGTGTGCCAACACCGGTGATGACGGTGATTTTCGGCCGAGATTTTGGCCCGCCATCAACGAGACCCGTTTCACCTAACCGGTGAATGAGCTGGGCGGGCGAATAAAACACATTCGCCCAGCGCTAAAGGATAATAGAATTATCGCGTAACGATACCGCCCTGCTCGGCTGACGTTGCCTTCCTCGAGCCTCTCAAGCCAACCCAGACGATCCGTCTCTCGCGAAGCACACATACAACACACAAAAAAGCGTGGGAAAACAGCGATCCGTGGGGGGAGACGTTGCCGGATAGAAAGGCTGAAGAAACGGACAGAGGAAAAGTTTATTAAATAACTACACAACATGCCAGAAATATGATGGAAATTGAACTTGAACTCCAGACCCGCAAAAGGACGACCCGACGACCACGGTAACCGCGACGACGACGACGACGACGTCGCTGTGTCTTCAAAAACTTAAAATCCCGTCATGGACGTTTTACATTTTTTTCTTCCCCCGTTTCGTTTCGCGAGTTGGCAAGTTTTTGGCATTTCTCCTCGGCGTATGACCGGTTACAAAGCTGTTGGGTGGTGGTTGAGCGACGGTTGCTTACTTTTTGTTTCCGCTCCGTCCGTCTTTTGGCCACTTTCGGTTGCCCTTCGGGGTGGTGGTGGTGTAATTTTTGGTTTTGGCTTTTGTGGATGTCTGTTTCGCTACATCTCTCTCTCTCTCTCTCTCTCTCGCTCTCGGGAGGTTTGCTTTAACGGTCGTGTGTCTTGAGCGAGGCGTGCTTCACCCTCGGTACGCGGTTTGCCGGCAGGATTCGTCATGTCTCGTGCAAGGTGTGGGTGCGGTTGATGGAGGGAATGTTTTGTCTGTTAAAGTTTCGTCCTGTTCGCTCTGTAGAGGGCGGCGGCAAAGTCACTGCCAGGTAGGGGCGGCGAAGATGCCACCAAGCTGGAGCGAAGAGTTGGTTTTGGAGAATTGAGCGTTTTTGCTGCTGTTGTTTTGTCTTAAAAAGTCGCAAGTTGTCGTAAAAACTAATCACATTGTGCGCTAAAATATGAAGCTTTTTCGGGCAGCCAATTTGAATCACTTGAATTTTAAATTGAATGAAATTTGCACCGTTATGGAGAGGTTGGATTAGGATTCCTGCAATATAATTAACTCACAAATTAATGAATTATTTTAAAAGCTGAAAATCAACATACAGGTATGATTCATTTTGTGATAATGGCTTATTTTTTATTCATCTAATCCTTATTAATATTACGAAGAATATTTTAAATTTTAAACCCCTATTTTGATTATTGTCTTTTGAAGCTTCTACTAAGCTAAAAATATATTTATTGTAAATTTTTTTTAAACACTCAATAATGATTAGAAACAGTGCTATTTTGCGTTATTTTATACAAAACAATCAGTAAGATCTAAATTTCATGAAATAAGTTCAGCATCATTTATTTTTAGATTATTTTCATTCTCTGCCGCATACAAAAGATTAATTGCAATTTTATAGATATTATTTTGAACATTGAATCGTTTTTTATTATTTTAATTAAATTGTATTTTTTTTTATTTGAATTTTGTATTTTTCATTTGTCTCTTGTTTTGTTATGTTTTAATTTTCTTCCATTTCTATGATATAACTAGCTTTCTATTCAATGCTCTTTTACCTTTACATATCGTTTGTTTTGTTCGACTATCCTTTGCCTTATTGATGAGCTCTTTTCAGTTTTACATCCGGTATGAGTTTTTCAAGTTTTTCCTTAGTTTTAAATATATTTGTTCCACTTTTTTTATTTCATCTTTCAATCCTATTTATCCCTTTAGTATATGGGTAGGAAATGCAAGTTGTTAGTTATTATTTTCAATTTATAATATTTTTCATATATGTTTGTTTTTTTTTATTTTTAAACAAAGCCTTTATTGTTTATTTATTTATATTTTCTTTAAAGTCTTTATATTTTATCTTGTTTTATTTTTAAATCGACATTTCTTTCTCAATTTTGTTGCCTTTAGTTGAGGGTTATTATATGAAGCTCTCTTTTCCCTTATTTTCTTGCTCTTATCAGTTTGTTTATGATGTTTTATAAATGTTTTTGTCATAAATGAACTCAAGCACATAAGACGATCGTATTTTTCCATTTATTTGCTTTCGTTCTAAAATAATTCTTAAAAAACGTTTCAACCAAATTTTTGGCTTGCCACCTTCAATTGCACTTGAGCAACGGCCCCGAAGGAGAGAAGTGGCGAGTGTCGTTTCAAAGTGTCCAGCCATACACACAAACCCACACGGGCTGTAAACTGCATTGCCAAAAAAAAATAAAAGAAACAAAAAAGACACAGAATTTAGCAAACTCATACCACCACTTCGTCACCGATATTTGACTCCCCGATTTCATTTTCCCTTTTGACCGTGGCTTGCTTGCTGTGGTGCTCCTTTCCTGTTGGCATCCTTTCCTACCGGGCCGGCGCAGGGTGTTTCGCATCCTTTCACTTACACTTAACACCACCGCGTGTCGTGTCCAGCGTGATCTGCATTATCCTGCCCAAAGGGATGCCCTAGCCCACAAGCATGGCGCGTTGTTCTTTCGTCCTTCCTTCGACGACAAAATGCACCGCCACAAACTCCAGCTCCACCGCCCATCATCCATCCCTATGTTCCATCCCAAATGTTCAACCGCAAACAGAGCAGCCGTCATTTTTTTTTTATAAACTTTTGGTTTCACCCTCCATTTGTTTCCCCCTACTGCTGCTGCTGCTGCTGCTGTTGTTGTTGTTCGCTGCATACACTTCCTTCGCCTCCCAACACTCTCGCCTTTTTGCGGCTTTTTGCAGATGCTTGCCGGTCCTTCTTTCTCCACCCCCGGCCCACTTTCCGGCCCGATGCTTTTTTGCCCGTCGACTTTAAGACTTTGGCCGTTGCCGGCAGAACCTGTCGGACGGTCTGTCTGCTGCTGCACGTCGAATGGGGGGGGGGGAAGGCCAGGTCGGGGTCGTACCATGGGCGAGCAGCAGACGCTGCCTGTGCGTGAACTTGAACTTGACGGCGGGAAATAAATGACGTAAGATTGTAACCGAGAGCATAAATTGAATAATGATATTTAATGGATGGCAAGTCATCGTCGCATCGCAACACGGCGCTGTGTGTTAGTGTGTGTGCCGACTTTTGTTGCTGTACTTGCTTCATTTTCGTGTTTTTTGGGGGGCTAGCGCCCTCTCTGAAGCAGGCTGAAGAGATCCTGGGACCGTTTGTTGCTGGTCTGGTTTTTTGTTTTGTGTCATCTTTCCTCTTATTTTCTAACAGACAGACACACACACACACATATGCTGTTGTTTCCTATCAATTCAATTCGTTCGCCAGCAAAAATGTCCCACAGTTGTTCTGCACGAGCTGTTTCTTTCCTTGCATTTCCTCCCCTTTAACGTATCCTGTACCCGTTGGCCATTGGAGTTTGGGCGTGCTGGAAGACGACGCTCGGGAACGACAATTAATTTAGCCACGTGGCACACAAGCCGTGGCTCGTCGCCGTCTCTTTTGGCCCCGAACGCAAAGGGCGAGTGCGTGTCCCCGTCTGGATGACTGACTGATGGGATGCGGTTTCGGGAGGAACATGTTTTTAAAATTAACCGGCAATAACGAGCATGATAAGCTGTTTGGCGTGACCGAGTGCACACGCAGCAAAGATGCGCATATTGTTATTATTATTATCGTCCCGTGACAAATGGAAGTTGGAGCTGGGTTTTTTTGCTTTGTTAAATCATATGTTTCACCTCTTCGCTTTGCGTTAGTGTGGAGTATGTTAATTTGTGTAAACCGCAAAATAGAATGCATGAAAAAACATTTTCGGACTGAAAATTAAAGTAAAAATGGATGTTGGCAGCATATTTCAATTCGTTAATTTATTTATTTATTGTAATTAATTTCAACGCTTTGAAGGTTTTAAAAATATTAAGAGTAATGCTTGGAAACTAACATTGCCAAGCTCTAATTAGTGAAAAGTAATTCCTAGCAAAAATTGCGCTATTAACGAAGTGGTTAAAGTGGGAGAAGAAGATGCTTGGAGACGGGAACGGAAAGATGGTAAAGAACTTGTAATGTCGACACGGTCGGAATCAGTATTAAACTGTCTTTACCAAGTTTAGTAAGGGATCATTATGACAGCATAAGCTTCGACGAGTGGAAATGACTAGTAGTGGACGAGGACGGAGCAATCTAGAAGGAACGTAAAAATGAATGGTAAAGAGAAGGTCAGGACCATCGATAGTGCTAAGGATCAAATCAGCAGTTAAGCAAGACCCGAGCAATATGCCTCTTTTATCTTTTTTCTAATGAATCATTTCCCAAATGTTGACACTGCATATGGTGACAAAGGAGAAGAAAAGAGCATTATGCGCCAAATAGCGACTCTGGTAAAGAGTTTTCTGCACTCTTTCAAGCCGAGTCTTGCCGCTAATACCGGCAAGAGTCCATATTATGCTGGCATATTCTAATAGAGATCAAACCAGAGCAACATACAGAGTTTTAAAGCAGTGAGGATCATTGAAGTCAACTGTTGAGCGAGTTATTAGGACGAGATTTTGGCTGGCTCTGCTAATGACGTTATCTATGTAGACAGAAAAGATTAGCCTATCGTCAAGCAGTACACCCAAGGACACGAATTACATTACAGCACGATTTATTTGCGTACCTACAGAGCATTTTTCTGGACGCACATTTAAAAAGTTAGACGAAAAGATGGAATTTTTCGGTTTGTACACAGTTAAAAAATTGGAATTATATTGAGGTACGAGAGTAAACGTATCGAATAAAAATGCTTTAATAGGTGGGAATTTTTAGACAGTTTTTTTAGTAGCTCTCTTTATCAGCTGTAATTGTATTTATTGATTTTACTTGTTGTATTGTTTTTGTTTATGATTCTTTGTAGCTTTTCCCGTATTTTCACGATTGGTAAATCACTTAATGCTCTTATTTCCCACTTGTTGAGTTGTTATATTTTGTTTCAAATTTACAAGACAAGTTTCATTCATCATTGAAAACGTTTTATCAAATTGTATTCTGATTTTTTTTTGCTTTTTAAGCCTCTTATTCCCATGGAGGTTATTTATTTGAGTGAATATTTGCTTAAGTTTAGATAAAAATCAATACCAAAAGTCACCGCTTTATACGACCAATTAATTCCTTATTTATATTTTAAATATATTACTTAATTTAGGTACTCAAGTGAGCGAATTATTTGTGCTTAAATTTTTAAAAATTTGTTTTATTAATCAGGATCTTACCAGGGCACTTTTCCTATTTTACCTTACCAGGGCACAATTGTTTTTTTTTTATTAAAACTTTTTGAAAATGTTGTCCAGCGGGAACAAATAAATCGAACCAGTGATTGGCAGTACTAATAAATGCAAGAATGTTTTCAATCACAACATAACTACCACATACTACTACCTCCGCTTTGTCCCTTTGTCGTTGCATTCAGTTCGAAATGCAAAGAGTACCACTATGGCAAACACATTAACCTTACAGACTTGGCCAGCACTGCAAACATGACCACATTTTTTCCAACATACCGTCCACTGGCACGGAACAATTCCAGTGCCATCCGATGGTATGTTGTAATAGGCTTACAGTAAATAATAAAATTAAACTTTACAACCCCACTACACCTTCGCTCCGGGCATCCGGGAGGAACCAGGAACTCGGCTACGGGTACGGGATGAAACCACCCTACAACACCGGCCCGGTTACCGGAAAGCCCCACCAGGTCTGCTTTGTCTAGGGCAAAATGAATGGGAACCGTCGTCCGGTGGAATGGCCCCGAACAATCTTATCGATAAATATTTATGGTTAAAAATGTTTTCCTTTCAGCAATTCCCGGCCCTTTTTCATCTCGACGTGCGCCCGAGGGACGCGGAACTACCGTGGTACAGCTTTTTGTGCTGCATTCTCCTGCTATTTCGAATGCAATTGCTGCAAACCGTTCACTTGCCCTCGGTTCCCTGCCCGGTCTGCTCGTCCGTAGGCGACCGGGTGCTGTGTCCGGGTGCTTGTTGAATCAATAAATTTCGAGAATTTATTCAAACCCTTTTCTTGCTTCTCTATCGATTGCGACGTTATTCAAGGGAGGGAGGATGGAGGATCGTGTGTAGAATGGCTCTCTGGTGCAGCAGCAGCGTAACAAGCGCATCTAGGCGGGCAAAGGGGGCCGGGCCACAACTCGATCGCCTTTAATCGAAAGCATAAAAGCTAATGGCACACTTGCCGAAGATAAATCTTTATCAGTCGCCAGCGCGCTGCCACCGTT
>KB667755.1:1502551-1514013 GCA_000349065.1 Anopheles quadriannulatus
CTTCGATCTCCTGTATACTTTTTTATGGTTTTGGTTTTGAACTTTAAACTACATAAATAAACAGCAAACACTCTTAAGCCTCAGCTTGAATCTCAAAAGTTGATAAATACATAATATCAAATGCTACAAGTCAAGATCATCCGAACAAGATAATAAAAATAGACCTGAATTCATGAATTTTAAATTACATTTCTTATCAACACCTTCTTCTTCTTCTTCTTCTTCTTCTTCTTCTTCTTCTTCTTCTTCTTCTTCTTCTTCTTCTTCATCTTCATCTTCTTTTATTTTGTGACACAATCAACCGTTGTCGGTAAAGGCATGCCTTGTACACCACTAATGGGGCTTGGCTTTCAATAACTTATTGATTCACCCATAACAGGATACTCAGTCCTACGTACGGGGGCATGGCCCATTCGGGGCTTCCGGCCAACACCTTACAACAATAAATTTGCCTTTTATTATTATATATGCAGGTAACAAAATTCATACACAGTACATTAGCATTGCTGGAAATGTGTCACAAAGAATGAATGTTTGACACTAGCTGATGATTCAAATTTACATTGAAACTGTTGAATATTAAATTACAAAAATGAATGAATATGATATCATAAACTTAGCCAGGAAATCAAAACGAATATTGGAAGCTGAAAAGCCTCCTACTATAACAAACAATATTCATCATTAATAAGGCTACATTAGCAAGGATCTCTGAATAAACTAGATCTGGTAATCAAAAATAAGAATTTACTTCATTTAAACTGAAATTTATGTTTCACTCGTCCGTTGTTCCTTCCACAGTTACGCCTTTTTCTCCTTCATGAACCAAATGCAAACTGCTCCCATCTCTAATAGCGAAGCAAATTACATAAACCTTCCCTCAAAGGACGCTTCGAAAACGAAAGTGTCTCAAGGATACACTTTTGAAGGTTATTTTCAATATGCCAAATTGCCTCCGTCTGCTGCAATCATTTCACGCAAAACCCATCCACACGGGGCAGACAAAAATATACTTCCCAAAAAGTTATGGGGAAAGCCTTTTTTTCCTTCACTTCGCGATCACTATCGCGGCACGGTTCACCGCACTGCACTTAACCGTTTGCGTCCCCCCTTCAAATCGGTTGGTGCATTGGAATGAGGCCAGTCATGCAATATTCATAAAAATAGGCACCAAGCAAAAGTACGGGCAAACCAAAAACTATACGCAAAACAAGAAAAAACCGCACGCACATCACGGACTCAACCCCCGAAGCAAGTTTGCAAGTACTTGCATGATGTCTGCACCACCGAAAAGGTAGAATTTGGCAAATGAAAGGGAGGGTTAAGAAAAGCATATACAAAAAAAAGAACAAGCGCTGCAAAGGTGTGTGTGCACTGCACCACCCTTACCAGCCCTGTGTGCACAATTGCACCGCAAGTTATTGCCCGTGGCGAACCAAACGGTGACCATCAAATATCACCGAAAAATAATAAACATTATAACAGACGAGCCCAACTGTCCGTAACTGACGTCGGTGACGACTGTGTGTGTGTGTGTGTGCAATTGCTTGTAATGTGTGCTGCTACTGCAGCGGACAAAAATTAAGACGACTGGAAAGTGAAGCAAAAGATCATTTATGAAACCGAGAAAAGAACAGCCGACGGCGTTGACGTTAATGTATGAATGGTAAAGAAAGCAACAAAAAAACACACACAAAAATGAGTGAAACTTTTTAAAAACCACACCATTCGAAAGTGAGCTGCATTAAAAAATGGCACGCAAAGGGCATGGTCACCAGTGGCGATGCAAACGAAAGAAAAGTCACACAAAATAACAAACAAAAAGAGGAAACGCAAGAGACAAAAAACAGTCATAAAACCACCCGAGCAATGAAACTGCGAGCGAATAAGCACCACTGCCCGTTTGCCCATCGGTTTGCAGGTTGACTCATGACGGTTTCGGGCAAAGTCGCACACACTTGCGGAGACTTACAAATGGCACCGGAATCACGATGACATCTCAGCTTAACTTGCATCGCTGCGGTGGTCACTAAATTAAGCACAACGGATACTGAAGGTAACACGGAAAGGGACTGAAAAGAATACAAACATACACAGACCAGACACATCGGCTAGCGTTGTTGTCGACTGGAAAAGCAAACGTCGTTTACCATTTGTTTTGGACACAAACTGCATTTCGGATAAAGTCCGGCAGGCTTCCGGTGTGAAACCAGTTTTGCAATGTAATATTTAAAAAGAAGCAAATGATAAATGACAAGCAAAAGTAGACATTGTTCAGTGCGATAGCAGTGCGCTTGTAACAACTTCACGTTGTGGCAATGCGATATAATATTCGCTGAAATTAATTTCAGTTGCTAATTCGCCAAAATTGTCATTTACAAAAACACAGGATGAATTTTGATCCTGAAGAATTCATTTGATTCTTATGTCAAGATTTTGCCCAGTACAACGCCAGTCTTCTTCTTTTTCTTCTCCTTCTTTGGCGTATCTACTTGAGCCTATGTACATCTCCTGATCTCATTAGTACGACGTAGCCAGATAGTTATGTTCTTACTATGGAAAGATGGTTCTAATAATCTAAAGATTGCAGAAAAACTCAGATATAAAAACAAGCAATCAAAGCTAGTCATTACATGTAGATAAGTTACAGAATGATAGAAAAGGATGTCAATATCCTGAAAAAAGCATCCTAGAATAAAAACTAGCGTTGGGTTTTATGAACTTTACGGTGAGATTCATACATCATCTTCATCTTCTGCGATGAGTGGTTAAAATCTCCAATCGAATCTCCAAAGATTCTTGAATCTCTAAAAATATTTGAATTTTCAAGGATCCGTGAATCTTTAAAGATTTATCAATCTATTAAGATTCGTTAATCTCAGGGGATTCACGAATCTTTAGAAATGTATGATTTTCAAAATATTGAATTTGCGCGTTCCCATGGTACAGTGGATAACTCGCACGACTCATGAGTTCAAGCCTCACACGGGTTGTCTCCCCGTAGAATAACAAACTATCCGTCTGCGTGGTACTTCCGCAGATGTCTCGAAAGCTTGTATAGGCTGACATGACCACGTAGGTCGTTACGCCTAGAAGAAGAAAAAAAAAGAAGCTCAAGCTCTATGTATCTTGAGATTCGTGAATCCCTTGAGATTCGTGAATCTTTCGATATATATGAATCTTTTGAGATTCATGAATCATTAACGATTGTAACCAATTTAGATTCAGATGGATTTGGCCCATTTTTCTAATTTGTAATTTTTATTTGGAAACTCCTAAATCTCGCGTAACTCACAATCCATACGCGGTGCTACAAATATGAGCCTTTTCAAGAACCTCATCATTGGGTCTTACGTGTTTCAACAAGACTCGTGCAATTTAATCCGCACAGACATTGGAAAACCTGTTCTGCCGCTACATATTAATCCGCTAATCCGACTCGGAGATAATCGAACCAGATACGCTGTTAGTTACTCCGTGTGATACATTCGATTAACCGCTTAGTGCGCCACCAACCAGACTGGCTCACGCGAGTGACATTATTAATGCATTAAGACGCAACAGACGCAAAATTATGCAATAATTAAGTATTATATTGTTTGTGCGCGCAAAAAAAATCTATTTAAACGTAAAAGGTCGAATGTTTGAAAGTGTGTTATAAAGCAGCGAAAGATAGTTTTTTTTTTGTTCCCCCCATTAAAGCCAAACTTATTACCAAGCTAAATCGTAAAACAACGCACCAAACGGCGAACCCCGCCCGGCCGAAGACCTTGAAAGTCCAAGTGCATCGTAAAATTATTATCACAAAAATGTGCAACCATCTGTTGAGCCTTTGCAGGGGACGCGGAGGCATGCTGGGAAGGCACCACCATGGCAAGACTTTATCTGCACCGTTCCATCGGACATAAGATACCCGTGTATGGCCCATGTCGCCCCACGTCCCGGCGCGTCGGCATCTTACATGCCCTCTTCCCGAACCCCGTGTGTCTGCTACAGTTTACAGTTCGCAGACAGTCAGTGCCGTTGCCGTACTTGCAGAAGCCCCTGCAGCAATGTTCGCTCACACACACACACGTCCGCCCTTGCCAGCGCATCCCGGGCACAGCGGATGGCGATCGTCGCCTGCAAAAGCGTGCGGCAGCGGAAACGACCTCGGTCCATGGCCACGGTGCGACCACAGCAAACTGTCAGCTGCAGGCAAATTTTTCGGATATTATCTCGTCGCCGCCGCCGTCGCCGTCGATCGTTGTCCTGTTTTTTTTTTTTTCGTCGGTTAACGCTGGTTCACTAGAACGAACGAGAACCGGGGGCAGCTCAACGCGAACACGGGTTAAGTTTGTTGAGCTGGCTGGCAGGCACTGGACCGTAGCTGACGTGGCCGTCCGGCGCTCCGGCTTTAGCGTAACTTTTTTTTCCGTTCACGGGTGGGGAGCGTGGGGAAAGCGGCTGTGGGCACTGTCGTAGCAGCAACAGGATGCAATCGGGAGGGCTGTGGTGGACACGGTAATTGTATTAAAAATTCAAATTACCTTTTTGCGCAATTGCATCGCAAACTGTGTGGCGAAAAAGCCAGGTCGGCAAGGAAGCAGCAGTAGGAGGAGGAGGAGGAGGGGAGGGGGTATTGCATCCCGTCTCGGTGGATCGCGTTAGGCAACGTTTGTTGCGTTTGCCCCTGCCGAATGCAATTTTTGGCATCCTCTCTTATCCGCGTGCTCACGACGGCGGACATCTTGGCCAGTAATGGATAGGTGCAGGCGAACGGGCAGCGCACAAAAACAACAACAGCCCCCGATCCACTTTTACCCAACAGATTGCGTGCCCGGTGCACTGAGCTGAGGAAGGTGGGTGTGCAGGGGAGGCAGGGCAAGGGGGCAGGCAGGATAGAGGGCACATACATTTTGACCCTGCACTTCGAAACACAGCACCAGCGACGGTGAACGAAACGGAAGGGAACTGAGCGAGAGAGAAACAAGTTACCCCGGAAGAAAAGTTTCAACCTCTTTCACCCATCAGCAAACCCTTTTCCGTACTCGCTAGTACGTCCCCCCCCTCTCCCCTTGTTTCTCAAGATCCCAAGTGCGCAATGCACGTGTACACACGCATTTGCGTAATTATCCATTTCGGCAGAAGCTTCTTGGGATGGGTCTGTCATGCATGGCATTGGCTAAGGGGAGCGAGGGGAAAGGTTGAGGATGGGAGGAAACATCTTGCCACTACAAAAAAAAAAACAAACGCACACACACATGCAGACACTCTGAAGGTAGCCAAAGGTACTGAAAGGTTCTTATTTTTGTGCGAAAACGTCAACCGGGCACACACCGGCCGCACCGAAACACTTTCCTTTCGGGAACGTGTAATTAGGCCCGGGCTGGTACGGGGAGGGGAGGGAGCATGCACGCTCTCGGTGCTGGCATTTTTTCGACCATTTTCAAAACATTTGGACACCGATGTTCGAGATGGTTGGCATGGGGGGAGGGGGGAACGGAACGGGCTGAAGGAAGAAGACAAAAAACGGTCCAGTGTGCAGTGTTTTCGGTTGCAAGCTGCAGCACTTGCACTTGAAAATAATGCAAGGATGCGGAGTATGCAATGGAGCGAAAAAAGGGGCATCCCACAGGGTGGTTAAGAAGACGCAAGACAACTGCAGTTTTACCTGTACGAAATGTCATTTGTATAATATTATCAAGCAACCACCTTCCCAAACTCGATCGAAGAGGAACGATTGCTGCAGTTGCCTTGATACAACGGTTGCTTTAATTTATTTCATGAGTATCCTGCAAAGTTATGTATATGGCAAAATGTTCAAAAAACAGCCAAGGAAACCACAATTTTATGTCATTTTGAAAATCGCTACGATCTTTCCCGAATTCGATCGAGTTTGGGAAAGTGGCTGAAGATTCTGGTTTGTTTTTAGGTTTGAGTTAGGATATTCCTTCGATTGTCTGTCTTAGCCATTTATCCAGGCCTATTAAGACAGACACTGAACCGGACTGTTTGGTTCACCCATAGCAGGATACTCAGTGTCTGAGTATCTTGCTGTGGGTAAACCCATGACGATCATGTATCATCCCATGGTGACCATGTTTTTCGATCGCACACTCAAAGACTGTAACGTGAGAGCAACTTTTTAGCGAGCACCACATCTATGATGAAATCGACAAATGTCCCACCTGTGAGATCCTAGCTTAGTTTTCTGGAGCACCGAAGATCCCTGGCCTTTTCAGGCGACATGTAAATAATGAAATTCAACTTGTAGACACGATATGGAATGGATAATCATATAAATACATCATATCAAACTCTATACTAATCTATTTTCATCTTAAATTCTTCATTATCTTGGTTACATGTGTATTCTTTAAAAATGGGTAAATTAATGACATCTCTTTTAAAGTGAGGAACTTTTTAAATCTATTGTAAATAACTTTTAAATTTTAACTAAGAACAAGACTTTGAAATAAAATTGCATGGACCAAAGTCCACTTGATATGTTTCCAATCAAAAGGCATAATTGGATTGGAGAATATTGAACAAGACTTAATTGTGACGCTCAAGAGATTATCTATTTTTTTCCATTTTTGTGGTCTTTGTTTTCGGTGATATTAGATATCAGGAGACATCTGGACAATATATGGACAAGAAAGGGGTTTTTACTAAATTTATCATAAATCATAGTGGTCTATCACTCGCTCTCTATATCTATCTCTAAAGATCTCTATCACTCGCTACGAACATTTATGCTACTGACATATGAATCAAAACTACATGTTTTATTAGCTTTTATTAATTTCCAAATTATTTCAACAATTATCCTTTCATTGTCAAAAAGATGCTAATTAATAACTCAAGCATTAATAACCAAAGTATTGCGTAACAGATAACGTGTTTTCAATGCTTGATTATTTGAAAACATCGTAAGGATTTGCAGCTCCAGAATATTGGTGCTCTTATACAAGGTTTCCCAACACTATTACCCAATGTCATAATGTAAAAAAAGGGAAGATGCGATGACATTAAATGAAAAACTATGATGAAGTGAGCCATTTCCATAAGGCAACTGCGTGATTATATGAACAATCATCATACATAACTGAAAAACAAAAACGTATTAAAATTATTAGCAAAATTCGTAAAACTCCTAAATGAAAACCTCATGCACCCTGTATGACTGCAATAGCAGTAAAAAAAAACTGCACACGCACACGCTGCACGGAGTAATAAAACAAAAACAGAACCGGAAAACCGCTCTTGCGCAGCGGCGTCCTCGGAAACGGCGAGCAAACATGTGCTCAGGACAACGATAAAACGACATGGCATGTCCGTGATCTTGATCATGAAATTTTTCTCCCCTTTTTGACTTCCCTCTGAGGTGCTTCATGTCACCGCCGCGCACTTTGCGGCCATCCGCACGCACACCCGCTGGCCCGTCGCCCAAAATTGCATGGAGAGCTCCCAGAGCAAGCGACATACACACACACACACACGCGCGTATGAATACACCGTTCTATATCAGACGAGGTAAGGACGATTGAAGCGTGAAGAACCGGTGTGGAACCGGCTCGGCACGCAGCCGAACCAGACAGACGCCTTTTTGTCACTCGCAATGTCCTCTGCGGTGGGCCCCCCTCGGTAGACCGATGCCGCTTCTTCACGTCCCCTGCGGTCCCGCAAATGCAGGAGACATTTTTAATCAATGAAATTCTCAATCCCACCATCCAACGTGAAGTAGTGATGTGAAGTGGGAAACAAGTGCGGAGTGTTGCAGAAATTACGAAAAACCGGTCGAGCCTCCTGTTCCGTCCCGAATTCTACTTTCCTGATTCTTGCAACCCTTATTGCTCTATATATATATATGTGTGTGTGTACACTTATATGTTGAGGAAGAAAAGCAATGAAACAAACAAACAAAAAAACCCGGACGCTACATTGGAGCTTGCCAATCAGACCAAAAAGGGAAAGCAGGTGAATGCCGTTCTTTCTCGCTGAAACGGAAATGGCTCATACTGGCCACGTGTTGCCAAATATGGCCACCGGTGGGATTAAACCGAGTGAAAGGGAAGCGTTCTAGGAAATGTGCGGGGCACCAGGGCTGGCCTCCAGAGCGCAGAACTTCAGCACAATTACTCATCATCGTGCGGGGCGCAATTGATGGTTTCCTGTTTTGGAGCTTTGTTTGCTTGTGTGTTTGGCGTGTGGCTTTATCGGTTCCCACAAGCTGTCTTGGAGCTCGGCGCTTGTTTGTTGCTTCACGCGCATCAGTTTCAAGCATACGTTTTCTAACTGAAGACATCTACGTATATAGTTGTGTGTAATGTTGAATGTCAACGGACAAGAAGATTACATTACTGAGATGCTAAAGAAGGATATGAACTGTACGATTGTTGTACTGGTTCCTATTTGCAATATTTAGCGTCAAACGAGCTTGGGAAGTCTAAATTTGCTAAATACTTATGAGTAATACATGCTTATATGGCTTGTTGCCTGTAAAGTACGCTGTGTTGCCATAATAATGACAGGCGATTTCTCAATGTAGGACCCAATTAGTGACCTTCGACCTCCAATGTCCGATGAATCAGTTCGATGAAATTGAAATTTCAAATATTCTACAAAATTTTATACATAATCATTGTTTCAGCCCTGAGTTAATTCCATAATGATATCAGGATCTTACAGCTGTTTAAGAAAACGTGTTGAAGATTAGCCAAAAACCTTCTCCATCCCGTCGAAAACGTCAGGTAATACTCGTTGTTAGCCGTATATGCTCAATTAGACTTAACATCATTTTACATCTACCACGTCCGAGCATCCAATAGAGGTCTTGTTCTTCTATTTGGCGTAACGTCCTACGCGGACATGACGGCCTATACAGGCTTTCGAGACTTAATTCATTACCACGTAACCGGATAGTCAATTCTTGCTACGGGGGGACGGTCCAAGGCTTGAACCCATGATGGGTATGTTATTGAGTCGTTCGAGTTGACGACTGTACAATGGGACCGCATCCAATACGGGTATCCCGTTTCATTATAGTTCTCTTTTCGTCGGATTGTACGAGGCCTCGATGTATAATTTGAAGAAATTTTCCTTGTGTGGTTTTGCAGGAACATTTGGTAATCTGATGAAACAGATATTGGATTAGATAGTTTAGCCAAGCGAGTCGCTTCAGGACATAACGTTTCAATACTTCTTAGAATGCATCGGGTACATCTACCATCATAATTTTGCCAAAAACGGTGTCACAACTACTTAACGAAATCCTAGAAGTACTTAGAAATTGCTATACACAAACAAATTAAAACTTCACTGGTCACGGTCGTCGATCGCTCGGGTGCCTAGAATACACAAATATTATTCTGAACATCTTACTCTAAGTTTAGTTTCAAGTAGTGTCTCAACGTTGTTCAATGTATGTTCTGGATAAGGTACCACTCGTCAACCCATATCGCTGCTGTTATTTGATTCATTACATGTCAAACTTTTGGAGATTTCAAAGCAAAGCTTGAACATCATTTGTGCATGTTGATACATTTTAATTCACAAAATTGCACCAGAAACAGCTCCGTTTTGTAATCCTCATTAATATCCTTCCTGCGGCACGATCTGCACCACAAATAATGCTATTTACTAAAACTGATTTAATTTGAGCAATTAATGTTTCCGAGCGCCATAATCGATGGCCCGCGTTTGCCGTCCACAGGTGGTGCACATACCATCCTGGTGAAGAAACGATATCGATACCGTCGGCAATTAAAAAGGGGTGCAATTTGCGATCTCGAAACTAGTTTGCCTAGGCTTAACAGGGCAAAAATCCACTCCACTTATCATCCGTCAGCCGCACGTAGAGAAATAAAAGCGAGGCTTATCCTTAATCGTATAAGCCACCGCCTGGTAAGCAACGATGTATAATAATCATTAATCGAGTATCATGTCTTAAAAATTGCCGACCCGTCGCTTCGATTAACATTGCACATCGCGCGGCACCGACATATCAAACCGCCGATAGCGGGAGAGTGTGGTTTAGTGTGGTGCAGTTAAAAGAGCTGTAGATAAAACCTAATCTACAGCAAACGCATCCGAAAGGCACCGGCTAGATAAACTTTTCCAGCTCGCAAATCATTTGCGCCGGCGACTCGCCGTGCGGAAAATGGTGTGACGATGCTGTAGAAGGCACCGCAGCACTATCAAAGCCCCACTACTTGCCAGTTATGCATTCCACGCACGATCGTGTCCAGAGCGCTCGATTACTTTAATCCACTTTTGCTCGTTGGATCGGTTACACTAAGCCGTTTTAGTTTGTAAGTGTTTCTGCCATCTCTCTCTCTCTTTCTCTCCGCGTCTTGTCGATCAGCAAACACACCACCGTTGTACCTTTGGTGTAGTGATTGATCCAGCGTTTTTAGTTTGTGTTTCATCTTCTCCGGCGCAATGATTCTGCACCGCGTAGGGTGGTGTTGCTGTTGCGGCTGATGGTGCATTCCAGCCCGTACCAATCAGCACCCCCCATTGAACCGCCCCACCTTTCCCCTTTTTGCCCTGCCGCTTATCATCAGCTCCCAAAAAGGGAAGGTGAAAACCCTGCATTATCATATCGGCTTTTAATTAATTACTTCACCAGACCGATCGCGCGTACCCGATAATTACTGTCACGTACTTGGCCAGAGGTTTTCCATTTATAGCAGTCGGCCCTAGAGAGTATCTTCTGGTGTGTGTGTGTGTGTGTGTGTGTGTGTGTGTGTGAATGAAAGAAGCGGGCGCGCGCGCACGATGGCTGTGGGCGCACCATAATGTTTTCCTCCCGGTGGAGCTGTTCCGATGCATACCTGCTTTCTGAGGAGCTTTAATTAGCAGCAAAGACGAATGTAGCGTCACAGTTAAGTTCGCTAGTTATGCTAGAGTTTGTATCACCTGCAAGGAGGAGTGTGTGTATGTGTGTGTGTGTTTATGCGTGTGTAAATCATCTATACTTGTACGGCGACATTGTCATAGTTGTACCGTGAGTCGTGGCGGTTAGTGTGGTGCAATGAAACTTGATGTCGCTAGTAACGTTTCGGGCGAACTTAATTTGTTAATTAGAATGAATTATTTATTTTGGTTTGCTTGTTTCAATTACCGCACTGCTTGCTAATGATCTTCAATTACGCTTAATTTCGTTCTGGTTGTCCATTTTAACATTTTTTGTCACATTGCTTACCATATCTATCATCATTGAAAAGTAAATTCATTTACCTCCAATTCGCTGAATCTACGTCACCAGTATAATAGCAGCGGTATTACCAAAAGTGATTGTAGAACAGCTAATTACCACCTTAGTACTGAAATTATGTATCATATTACAAACAGCTCTTTGAGGATTTATGAAGCGTTTTACCGTCTACATTACGCTATCCAGTGGAGAGAAAAAGTGTTTGCAGCATCACACTAGAGTGGATATAAGTTCTCAAACAAAATAGTTCAAATTGATA
>KB667755.1:1515219-1541274 GCA_000349065.1 Anopheles quadriannulatus
TTGACTCGAGAGGGCTTCATAGTCCATCGATTAATAAACTAAACTAAACTAAACTAAACATAAACGCGTTTGACTGTTTTGTAACTATTATGCTATGACATACCTTTTTGTCCATACTGTAAATTATACCCTTTGCGTCGAACCCATCCCTTCAATTTATCCTCTCCACGTACCAAATGGACCATTACTTAAGAATAATCAATGCCACACTGTCTTCACCCACTAAGTGCTTGTTAAGTTTCTTCACCTGATCTCCATTCAACCGTTCCCGCAAGCAGCAGCAACAACCCTCCCACATACGTTCGGCGTTTAGTTGCTATTGAGCGGTTTGATTAAAATTAATGATATCTCATCGCCGGTATCGTCTTAATTGGACCATTTTTGTTTAATCCACCCGTGGCCGAGTCGGGCCGAAACGAAACGCCGTAACTGGCTGCCTGGCTACGACTGACTCGCTCACATTGATCATTCCTCCAGGGGCGTTCTTGCTTCTTTTTTTTTCTTCCTTTCCAGCAACGCGGAACTCTAAGCGCAAATGTTTTTTCGATGAGAGTGCAGTTTTAAATTAAAACAAATTAACAACATTTCTTTGTTCGGTCAGACCTACAATAATGTTCATCACTTTCGCTTACCACCCGCAACGCCGTTGTGTTGCGTTAGTTCCAAGTTGTATGGGGCCGGTTTTAATTCGGGCTTGTGCTGGATGCACATCCGGAAAGGAAACACTAAAAACGTGGTAAAAAAGCAGCAAAAAAATGGTTATGCCTTTTAGACAAAGCGAATATAAATCTAAGAAAGGAAGCGCCGAATGCAGCGATGTACAATGGAAGTTAGCCTAAACTTTGCAATTCGTATAACTTCCTCGGCATGGAAGCAGTCATCGGGCTGATCCTTGAGATGGGGATCCAAAAAGCAGAAGCCATTCCTTCCAGTAGGATTGTTCTTCGACAATTTATCGCCTGCAATTAGGTGCGTTGGCTCGGCTCGATAAAGAACATGTGAAACCGTGAAACGCGGCCGTTTGTTGTGCTTCGCGAGATTTGTGTCCATGTCTGCTGTACTTTGTGTACCCATGTACGTTGCAGTTGTTAAGCAGTTAGCGGCGGCAGAATGTTAGCATTTCGATGAAAAATGTTTGCACTTTCCGCCGCTAGACTGAATGCAACCGAGAGCCGCATAAGAGCCAAAAGTAATGCACAGTCTCTTGGTTTGTTTCGTTTGACCTATAGGTTTTAGGGTTTTTTCGTGTTTAAAATTTATTGTCCTTTTCTAGACCATATAGACAATAATTAATAGTGTCTGGAGGAGCTTGTTGGGTAAATACGTTTTGGTTCTTTTCATATTCCGCAAGCGTTATGAAAATTGGGTACATTTTTAGAGTGTTTCGATTGTTCTTTAAGCTGTAATTTTCAAGATAGGAACTAATCAAAACTAAGGACTAATCTCCCACGACCATTATCATCATTATTCAAAGATTATCATAATCCTAAAATGCTTACAATTTATCGCTGTCGTCTCTTAGGAATTTTCCTCATAGCATCTCCGGGATTTATATCACGTAAGTGCTTTACGGGCTAGTCTTCCTAATTTATGACGTATCCACTTGAGTTAGGTGAACGCATCTATTTTTCTTTCACACATTCGAGGCCTACAATATTTCTGAGCATCTTTGTGTCGAAAGCCCTTCTAGAAGTTATTGAAAATGCAAAAAAGCTGTTTAAGGTTCCCCAAGTTTCGTAGACATGTTGCAAAGGCTCAATAATATGTGCCCTCTTCAGAGAACATTAGAAAGGATTTATACTTTGATTGCCTATTTCCAGATGCATAACACCAAACATCAATTGATCTGCTTTTTAAGTTCATTCTTCTTTCTCAATCCAGCAATCACAATACCCCGTGATCTTCACCAAATCGACCACAAACGTGCCGTACGGTGCACATTCGGTGGCAACGAACGTCAGCACATTGAACTGAGGCGAATCTGGGTCTGCTTCGCGCGTGTCCAGCCCTCCCGCGGTCGAGATCGCACCGGTGCATAATGCGGCCGACGCGGCCTCACTCGCCTTGTCGCTTCTGCTCCATTCTTCTCCAAGTCGCATGCTGCTCGCGATCAGTTTATCAACCATCTTGTGCTGCGCTGCACACTCAGCCAGCCTCCGGTGCCGCCAAACTCACGGTGACTCGTCGGCAAAACCATGCCCTTACACAACATTCCACGCCGTGTGTGCGGTGCGGGATTTGTTGATTCTAGCAGACTAAATAACAGATAGGCATCGTCCGCCGTGGGCACCGCCGTACCCGCACGGCCGTACGCAAGTCGTGCGGTCTTGAGCATCAGCAAACGACCGAATTGCTGCTAACATAGCAGAACGTATGCTTCGGTGTGTGGTGTGGGAAGCGAAAGCTTCAGCATCTTTTTTTTTTATTCTTTCGGTATGGTTCGGTTTGTAACAGCTTCGAGCTAAAACCCTAGACTACCTTCCCCGGTTTGTCGGATGCAAAATATCGCATGCGTCATGTCGGCAATGCTCGCGTTGCGTACGATCCCGGTCTCGAGGCGCAGAGTAGGGCGAGACAAGCCTCCTTCAAAAAAAAAAAAGTCTAGCTCATCGTGACGGTTTCCATCTGCCCTGAACCTTCTCACCCCGCTAGACTGGTAGTTCAAGCACTTTCAAGTTCACGATCGCAGTTCCACCTTCACACCAGCAACGGATATCCGATGACTAGTTCGTCTGCTTGTTTAGTCTGGAAGCTGCAAGCGTGTACAAGAGTAACGTTGAGCCAAAACATCCCATATCGTTCACCCCCGTTGATGAACCCTCTACGATAGGGAGGCTTGTCATCCGTATCAGTGTGGCCACCGGAAGAAGAAACTTTGCGTTTGGTGGTGCCGTGCCCCCAGACGGTGGTAGTTTTGCCAGACAGTTTGGCATGGTTTGTTTGATCGTTGGCAACACATATTGCAACGCAGCAGGGCAAACAATTTTAACTGTTCGAGGGTGTGGTTTTATTTATCTCACTTCGTGTTTTTTTTTTCATTCATCTTATATTGCCGGCACAATGTGTTAGTAGACTGGGATGTCATTCGCCTTATGGCCGCGGATGAGTGTTATTTCAACATCCGTCGTGATGTTTATTTTGATAGTGGATGCTTCACACCTTGGGGTACGGTTCATTATGGTAAATAAACGGTTAACTGCATTACTAGGATTACCTTGTGGTTTAGCTTGTGGTTTGTTAAAGTTACTTTTCGTATTAACACATGCATTTCCTGCTAGGAACACACCAAAGAGTCCTAAAGTTATAAAGCACATTTTAGACCCATTAATTCATATGGCTCTATGCAACATAAACTATGCCTAGGATTGTCTGTAAGACATCTAAACAGTCAGGAATCAAGTAAAAATTCAAACTCAGTTTAAATAATAATAACAAAGCCGCTTCATTCTTTTTTCTTTAACTCTCATCAACAACATAAAGATAAACTCATTTATTCTGCAACCCACCACCGTCGAACCAGTAAAGTACTTGCGAAGAAGTACCGTTGCACCGTGAGGTCGCATAAACAGTTTCGATGGGTTGGCACATTCCTTCGCTGGCGAATTCTCCAAACACAGCAGCGGAACGAGAGGCTAGAGAAAACACAAACACGTGAAGCTGACCACGGATAGTGTCAGCAGAGTACGTAGGGAAGAGTGCATCTTTGCCTGCATACAATCATTGGCTGTACGTTCGCAATGATGGATGGACTTAAGGCCTGTGTGAAGGTAGGAATAATAACAAAACGGGAAATCTGTTTTTTTTTTTTGGAATGATCTCGTTGGGTGTGTCGCTATAAGAAACAGCTCCTCAATCTCTATAAGTACTCAATCTTTAATGATTATCATTGATTTATTGCTTCACTACAGCCGGCATCACCAAATAAATGTGTGTGATGGTTTGATTTGTAAACTTCGTAAACAACCGGAACGGAATTGCCCTGTAATCTAATTTCCGATTCATGCATATTAAAAGTCGTAATGGATATTTGATGTTTTAACATGAACATGAATTGAGAAGCTAAATTTTACAATCAGTCTCAATAATACTGATCACCGAGCTCCAGCATCAGTTCACCGAGATGCCAATCACAGCAGCTCCAGTTAGATCCATCAGTTAGATCATGATCGGTCAAAACGTGTGAGAGGAAAACGTCACGCAACATGCTGACGGGCTGATGGAAAACTCCTTCTTTGCTCTGTCGCATAAGATGTATACCGTATTGCGCGAATGCATTCGTTTCCCCCACATCTAGAGAAGTGCAGTTACAACAGTGCAGTTTGTTGCATTCGAGCCGAAGTGTAAAGCTCACGACTCACGACTCGGCAAATGTACGAACTTGGCCGGCACTCACATTTGTACCAGAGGGTCTACACACTGGTTACTTCAACAAAATGAATCAAATCACTCACTGGATCACTAAATCTAACAAATCACTCACCGAAATAGTAATAAGATTATATAGAATTATCAATACAAAAGTCCAAATTAGTTTCTGTGAGCCGTTAAAACAGTTACGTTAAAAAAAGTAAAACAGCTTAACAGGAACTTTTGCAAACTACGATTGCTTTTGATTCGAGAATTATTTGTGAATTCATAAATATATGCTACGCTTACTCCGCAGCTCAAAGAAAACGTCTAGAAACTTCCACTGATGTTGTGTCAGAACCTTGAAATATTTTCGCTTTCGCTATTTCTGTTTTTTTTCTCAATCCATTTATCAAATCACGTTCCATTCCACTATTGTTACGTGTGTTTACGTTTCCTTTTTCAACCGTTTTGCACCATTTTACGGTCTATTACAACACTTTCCCTTTAGCAGCGTGGCCTGAACCTGGTCGAAATATTTTTGGCTTACAAAATTCCACACAGTTCAGGACTGGTGGTTTTTCCCCCACAGCGAGTAAACCAGATTTTGTCGTGTATTTCTTATCATTCTTCCTTTTCTTCCTGTTCCCTAAACGTCTCACACCTTGGCAAGCGCTAACGCTTTTTGCCTTTCTAGCTACACCATTTCAACGCAGCCCCACTCGGGCCTGCTCCAGCCCACTCTCTTCCGCCACGGAAGAAACGCCATTGGGCCGCACAATGGGTCAGTCTGTTCGTGTGAGCATGGTCATCGAATCGCATAGTCCACGCTGAAGATGCCACACACGTATGCTGGCGGGGCGCGAATTCGGGTGCGCTGTGCTGCTGCCAGCCGTGACTGGAAACAGGTTTGGCCGGCAAAAGGCTTGCTAACGATCGTTAACACACCGTACCATGCGTTATCGTATGGGCAGCTTCCTCCAAATCCTACCGCAACCCTACCATTTCCCACCACCCCTCTGCAAGCTCTTGGGGGTGCTTAACCTTGTTCGTAACCTGTTTGCCTATGAGCTAATGCTGCGCGGTTTAACTACACTGCCAGTGGGTTGCCTCCCGCGACAAGCTTTAATAGGGCGACACAGTATATGAGACAAAGTCCAGCTCTAGCATATAACCTTAGGAAGAGGAAGCGTTCGCGGAATGGTATTAGAAGATGGTCTTATGTGATAATTTCGAACGATGCTTCGAGTGAGTGTGAAGATCAGTGAAAATTGTTGATGCAAACACAAGGTTTTTTTGGTATATTTTTGGACGTTGTATGTCCATCACGTTGAAGATTGCTACTTAACATGAATTGTCGAATTAACATTTTCAAGAATAGCTATTTTTGTGTAATGTGTTAATGATTGTTTGCACTGAGTTGAAATTTGATCATGTTTGTTCAAAATTGTAACAATAATTCTCGTCCTCCACATCAACTGCTTTACTTCCGTGCAGTGCTGACACTGCCAATCAGTAATCTGTAATCTTCACGTATTGGGCGATATGGTGATCGATCGAGCGCACCTTGCATCAAGCGGAAGCTGTACCATTTAGCCATTTTGGCGCTCTCCCGCGATGCAGCATCCAGGCGGTCCTGCCGACAATGGTGAGAGCGGGCGTACGGGCGTTCGGGCCACTGAGTGACCTGTGGCTTGCCCACTTCGGGGCGTCGCTCAAAAACACGACGTACAGCGTGCGGTCAGCTGTGCGTGAGTGCCCTGCAGTGGGGACCGTTTAATTAGGGGTAGAGTTTTGGACTGTTTGGAGAAAAAAGTATTCTTTACAGAATTTAAAAAAATAATTTAATATTTTTTTTAAATAATTTTTTTTATATATAAAATTATGTGGATAAAATATTTGTATTTGATATGGATGATAAACTACTTTCATTCCAATTTCAGCAACATTATTCTATTTAGTGTGTTATGTCAAAAAAGGGGTTTAACCTGTCTATGGTTACAGATAGCTACAAACGATGTCAAATGAAACGATGGAGTGGCCCGGTACTCCATTAGATAGCCGCCTAAGTGTCCTACAGTATCAACGTTTTATAAATCACAAGTTAAATAAGTTTTTTTAATAGCTGGCATGACCGATTAGGTCGTTAGGCAATTCACTATTGTGATGCGAAAAGTAAAGTAAAAGATATAGAAAGAAAGGCAGTTAGGGAAGGTTTGTTTGGCTTTCAAATAACAATGTTACTGATAAGTGTACTGATAAAATACTAAATAAATAACAAATTACTAAACTTCTTTTATTACTATGAAATGATGTAGTAAAAATGCGGCGATTTTGTATACAAGCCATACCAAGTAACGAAGGAAAACTAATGTGTCTAATCTTCGACAAAAATAAATAAAATAAAATACAGAAAAATTTGCAAATTGTAGACATATTTGGAACCTAAATGTCAACCGTGAACATTGACTGTCAATTAAAATGTGTCCACACCTTGAAGATTGCACATTTTGGTGACCTGGAAGAGCTGTCAAAAATAAAAAGGCAGTTCACGTTTAGTCATCAACCGTAAAACACGTGCAATTCTGTGCTCTCTATCCTTCGGTCGTGAAAAAGTTCGCGAAAAAGTTGGTGATTCTATTGAAAATATTAATAGTTCTCATTACTTTCCCAATTTTGATTTAAATTAAAATACCTTTAGTGCAAAACTGATTTTTTAAGTGGTAAACAATTAACCTGACACGTTGATAACACTATAAGCACTACTTTTAAATTTTTCGTTTAAAAAAAAGTGAGCGAAATGAACACGGGCTATAAAACTTTTCAATCAACAAATCCTTTCGGGCACCCTCCTTTTCGAGGCAGTTTCACTCAAACGGTATCCACTGTACCGGCGGAATCTTCTCCTTAAGCGCTACTGCAGCTACTTCGGCTTCATGCTGTGGCTTCGGCCGTCACTCAGTCAGACGCACGGATAAAAAAAGGCACAGAAGCGAGAAAAAAAACACACCATCATCCCCTTTTTATACCCCCCACACACAGCCGAGAGTGCATTCCACACCTGCATCCTGCGTGTGTTGCAGGGTGTGCTGAGCGCGATGGAGAAGGGACACCATGTACGTAGCATCGTGGGAGGGGGTGGGCATTACACACACATAGATACAGAAATGGGAAGTAAATGGGGTGCTGGTGCTGCTGCGTTGAGTTCGCTCGGCACGATCGGGAAGAAAGATCTCACAGCCAGACTCGGAGCGCACGAAACGTTGTGTGAGCGCACAAAACCGGGAGACCGGCCGCAAACGGGAGAAAGAGAGCCACACGGCACGGAAAACGGGCACGAAGGGGCAGATGATGGGTTGATATTAGTGCCGGGAGGCCGCGCGAAGGGGCAAAGAGCGCAGGTTGACGAGCCGGGGACACGAGAGCAGCAGCAGCAGCAGCAGGGAGTAGGGGCGCCCCGCGGGGCAGCGGTTGGCAGAAGCGGCAGTCGGCACTGTTGATTCTTTTAGCGCGCTACCCTGGCAGTAATCGCACAGTTTTTCCTCGACCGTCCGTGTGTTAATCTCGCGTGTGCGGCCCCCTCCGAGAGCGAATTCTGCTGCTGCTGCTGCTGCTCCACGCTGTCTCTGGCGCTTCGTTTACACACGGGAAAAACTCGTGCGACGCAAAACAGTGACGCGTGTTTGCATTAAGTGGTTCTTGTTTTTTTTTAGTTAAAAACAAAATTAAATATTTTTGTGTAAAAATAAATGTTTCGTAAAGTTTTGTAATTCGTTCCATCCAACATTCGATCGCTGAAATTTCGTCCCATCGCAACCACCGATCGACCAGGCGCCGTCCCGAGTGACGAACCAACAAGGCGCCCTGACACTGTCCAGCGCCGCCACAACTGTGCCGCACACAACCTCCTCTTTCCCCCCTCGAACGGGTTGCCAAAGGAAAAGGGTTTCGAGCAAGGGTTCCCGTGGATCGTGAACGGCATGTCAGTCAGTTGCTCGGCGATCGCGAAACACGCTAAAGCTTTCGCAGTTGTGCTCTGTAGGGGAAAATAAACAACAACAGCAGCCACGTGCTTACGGTGAAGACGTAGCGAACGCAAGTGCACCAATCAATCGACAAAGTGAATATAAGGAAGAGAGGGAAAAATGTTGCAAATTGTGAAGAGAAGATTTATCTAAAAGTACATCCAAGCTAAACGTTTGAATTGAGTGTTGCTGGGTTTTTTTTCGGTAATTTGTTGCTCCTAGCGAGCGTAACGTGCGTTCCGAGGTATTGTCGTTGTGTTTAAAGATTGTACGGAAGTTTGATGCTACGGTGAATCGGTGCTTAAAGTGTAAGCAAAAGTGTGTTCTACCAAATTTTTGTCTATGTGCAGTGCAAGTGAGTCGTCAAGAAAAGGGTGCCAAAAAACTCTCAAAAACAACAGGTTAGTGGCCAAGCGGGAGAATCCTCTGCATTGGATTTTAAAAATCAAATGAAACCTCCAATTCGGTTAGCCCCTTTTTGTTTGCCCCTTTGCTATGATTTTTTGGTCGAGTTTGCCAATTAGAGTCCAATTGTGTGGCAGCATTGATGAGCAATGCTACTTTTTCGAACAACTTAAGCCATTTAGCGTAGCTAAACAAAATTTCAATTTTTTTTTTTTGCTAGTAGGCTTACATGTGTAGACAAAAAATTATGTAAAAAAAAAAATAGAACATCGCCCTCGAAGTGAACAAAAAAGAGCATTCCAATAGGTTCGATTCCATAGCGAATCCAATTGGCCGTTGCGTGTTGACAGCCTTTTTTCGGGTTTTCATGGGCTTTTTGGAATGCTTTTTTTTTAAAGTTGTTTGATGATTTGGTTATACTTACTTTTTCGCTCTATTTGTTGCTCTGTTTCGGAACATGTGTGCGTGTATGTTTGATATCTGTGTCAGTTTAAAGCAATTTACATGTGTTATGGGTTGAGTTGCGTTTTTCGACAGTTTTTGATGTTTTTTTGTTGTTTTGTTTTGTTTTTTGTTCTCCTCTTCCCTTTACTTACTGCAATTTAACCCTCAATGACAAAAGGTGGGTGGATGTTGCGAGTGTTATTTGAGCAGAAAACGAACGACCCAGTACAGTGTGTGTGTGTGTGGGTATGTGCACGTTTTGTCCACTCACGGTTTGGTTGTGCAGTTTCAGCGGTTTGGTGCTTTTTTTGTTGTTACTTTTGTCTCTCGCTTGTATCTTCTCTCCCTCAGCGCACAGGACCTGCAGGTTGGAGTTTTATGCAAACGCGGGAAGAAATTGCCACTCAGCAGCAGCAGCGGCAACAGTCGCGATTGTGTCGTGACATGAACGCATCGCGCTCGACCGCCAACATGCGGTTACATTTGTTTGCCTAAGCGTCGGTTTTACGTTGTTGGTTGTTTTTTTCGGGGTTTTTTTTTTTGAGTTGAGTTGGACATTTTTTGGCAGGTTGGGGGTTTTGTTTTTTTCGGGTTTTTTTTTAGTTGAGTTGGACATTTTTTGGCAGGTCTGCTTGCCTGCTTTTTGGCTCTTCTTCTTCTCGGCAACAATTGTGACTTGTGTGTGAGCGTTTGTGACGGTTTTTTTTTTTCTACTCCTTCTCCTTGCGCGCTCTGGCCGTCTGGTGCGCGTCGTCGTCACTTTGGCGACCAACCAACGACACCAACGGGTTAGTGTTTCGGGGTGATGGGGTAGTCTTGAAGAATTTTGCGTTTGTTTGCGCTGCATTGGCTGGCCCCCCCCCCCGAGTGGCCCCCATGAACGGAATGGAATTGACACAAAAACAGACTAGCAAAAAAAAAAAAAAACAAACCAAACCAACAGCAACAAATGCTGCGCTTCTCTACGCGTAACGAACGCGGAACAAGACAAACTATTAACAAGTGTTTGAGCGGCCTAGCAAGCGCTGGCCGTCGCACATGTGGTCGGGTAAAGGCAAGCAAGCTCAGGCTTAAGCAAACCGAGCACAAAATTAGAGCCAACAAACTGGCCTGGAAGGGCCCTTAATGCCCTTTTTTTTGTCTTCATCAAACATTTTTGAACTCTATTGTGTTCGTCATTAAGCATCTTCCGGCGGCGGAGCAGCAACTGTGCGATGGCAGCCAGGCAGCAGTGCGTTCATTCAACCCAGTCCCAGGCAGTGCGTATGGGAAGGGGGTCCGCTGAAATCATACAAACTAGCGATACTACTGCGAACCGTGCGTAGGACCGTTTAAGGCCCGGAGGGCAACATAATTAGAAACAAATGTGTGACTGTGCGTGGAACGGAACGGCAACAATTTAAACTTTTTTGGGGTATTTTGGAATCGCTCTCCCCCCTGCCACCCCCGCAACAATGCGTAACATTGCGTAGGTTATGGGCACGGCCCCCGCCGGGAGACATCTGGTGACACATTCCGGCAGTCGGTCGACCACCACCACCCTGCCCGCTAAGGCTAAGCGTTCGGATCAGATGTCCAACCGTGCCGTGGAGCTGTTATTTATAAATATATAAATATGCGAAATCCATTTCCCATGTGTGTGTGTGTGGTAGGATTGGTGGCGTTTTTTCTCTCTCGACCCCCCACCCCCCCTCTAATGTTGTTGTGGTTGTACCGTTTGCTTGCCTTTTTCTAGGCATGTTTTTCTCTTTTTTTGTTAGTTTTGTTCGCTTCCATGCATTCTATTCACTTCCACCTTCGAATGTTTGTGCTTTTGTTTTGCATTCCGGCACAAATCTCGTCTCGGCTGCAGTTTTGTGCTCTCGTGCTGCTTCTCTGTGTACTCCTGCAACCGCCGGTGTGTGTGTGTGTGTGTGTGTGTGTGTGTGTGTGTGTGTGTGTGTGTGTGTTTTGCTGGTTCGCGACGAATGCTGCGACGCATTCCAAGGAGAGACAATCGTCAAAACACAATCTGATGCGAGATTTTCAGATACGCGTCTTTCCCATGGAAGCGTCCGTTTGTGTGTATGTGTGTTTTTTTTATTTTTGCTGCATAACATAGAGAAAATGAAAAGAAAAGTGAGAGGAAGGGCATGCAAAAAAATATGAAGAAAAAAACCCTCCCAAACGCACGTGGCAAGGAATGTGAGCAAAACGGTACCAGATAATTCACTGCTCTTTTGGATGTGAGGTTTGCGGCACTTGGAGAACCAAGCTTGCCAGCCAGCACCTCCCGGAGGCGTGAAATATTACCCTTGCGAGTGGTGTAAAAAAATAATTTATGCTGCATTTGATTTCTAGCACTAAAAATAAACACGCACATAGACACACACACTCACAAAAAACTCCTTTCAAATGCACTAAAAACTACCCCTCGGGGCGGCGTGCAACATAAACGGGGAGATATATGAGAAGATAGATAAGAAGTAGAAGAAAAACGCATCTAAAGCAACGCTAGTGTTTCACACAAAAAAAATCAATCCAACCAAAGTAGCGACCAGTGCCAGCACCAGTGTGACCGAAGTGGCTAAGTGTATCAATAAATTATAATCGCTTAAAAAGCTATCGCTCGCACCAGTATCCACGCCTTTATCTGCTTAGATAAAACAACTTATTTAGCAGCGTAAAACACACACACACACACACACCCGTACTCCCTCTCTCTCTCCCTCTGTCTCTCATACATTCCATAAAAATGCAATATTTTGCTGGGACACGGTCATCGCCAGCGGGTACCGCCGTCTGCCTCTTGCATATCTGCGCATGTAACGAGCGGGGTAACGAGCCGTCGGGGGCGTCGGTGCGGCAAGGACTGCCGCGGTGTCCCGACAAGCGCTGACCCGATCTTGTCAAAAATGCATTCAGTTTGATTGAAGTTTTTAATTGAATTGCAAGTTGCAGTTGCAGTTCTCGCCGGGTGCCGTCATCAAACGACGTGGTTCGCTCGCTCGCTCGTCTTTCGTCGCTGCAACTCTCCGCGGTTACACCGCGGTTTGGGTCCGGGTGGACGGGGTGCGTTGCAGGTGTGCGGTTTTGGCCCCCAACCCAGCGCCAGAACGTGCTTTTCGGGGACTTTGAAACTGTCGCCTTTCGGTCGACAAACTTTGCCTTACTTTGGGGTGGACCTGTTTTTTTTTTGATTTTGCATTTTTTTTTGAGGGGTTTGACGCTCCAGAGTTTCAATAAACTTGTGATGCGGTTGGTCGCCCCTTTTTTGGTTACGACTAAGTTGCTGTTTTGGTTTGTATTTTTCACTGGAAGACGTTTCGATTTGTTTTGTATTGTTTTTTTATGAGTAAAAGTCCCAATGAATGAACATTAACGGCCATTTGTTTTTTCTTCAACAAGCATCCACAACTGCTTACTTGCTTAATTGAATTATTATTGTTACATTTCTTAACTGACCTGTCCAAACCTTCACATTTGTCCAATGTTTATCATACAAAAGTAAAAAAAATGCATTGAAAAAAAAAAATCAAAACAAAACAAACTTCCTTCGGCATAAAAACCAAACCCATTTCCCACCCCATTGATCAAGCAGGCCAACAAATCTGGTCTTCCATGGTGTGCAGTACAGCGCTCGGTTTAGAATGAGGCAAGAACAAAAATGCCAGAAATGGATGGATGGTGGCAACCAGTACAGCAGTACACGGCAACAGCAAAACATACACGGCAACAAAAATGTAGGTTTCTGGATTACCAGACCGTTCCGCGCTGGTTTGTTTTTGTCCCCATTCTGCGGCGGTCGCTTCCATTCTGGCAGGCATGCCGTTTGCTTTACACACCACGAGTGCATGTACGCACACGTAACGTTCCACCACCGAAACATAGGGCCTTCCCCGCTCCCCACAGTGCACCGCACATTCCGCGGGACGCCGAAGGCTCGTCAAGAACGGATTTACAGCCGGTCCCGCTTTGGCTCACACTGCAATTGCAACGACGCCGCTGCAAATGGTATTCACAAATTCGGGAGCGAGGGGGAGCTAGGGGAGCTAAGGGTCGTATTTTGTTGCATACCGCTAACCGAACACATGGCATGATGCGTATTAGATTACAACGCTAAGCCGGGTTTTGTGGGGTTGTAAGCAAGCGATCGTAGCTTGAGGCGACTCACGCGCGGTTGCCTTCTCGGCGGCCGGAAGCTTACGATGAATGGACGATGATCGTACGGTGAGCAAGGCAGTAGTATTCCTAAACTAATCGCCTAACGAAGAGAGCTGGGATGCAAAATATATGTTAATAAAAAATCGATCAAAATTGGTATTGAACGACAGAGGACAGAGGCTTTGCAGTAACCACAGGGATCCATTCCATAGCAATGGGGTGGGCGAGTATCGGATTACATTAATCGAGTGATGTGGTAGAATGGGCCATGGTATGGCTCAACATTCTTTCCATTCTTTTATGAACTTTATGATGCCTACATTCTCTATCAAAAAGCAATATTAAGGCTGGGTTTAATATACATTACCGCGCTAAGAAGGTTGTATAATTCAATCGCATCTACTGCCTTTGCATTGTAGCAATTTACAGACCTTACAATGTCAGTTTTTATTACCATCACAAATCATTCGCATGCTTGCTTCATCGCTTTTCGGTTCCATCTGTTCTTGTTTTATTGTTAATTTGCATTTTATAGCTACCTCTCCTTGGACAGGAATGTGTTAAATTAAATGTGTATGATGGAGAATGTACTTACAGTCGGTTAAGTTCATTGTACTCTTGCAAAAGCTGTGTTTTGCTTTTAAAATATACTACTTCAAAACAATTTAATAAATAAAAAACAAACAAAACAAAAACCAACCAGTCACACAAGGAAGCAATAACACATTTCTACAAACGATTGCTGGTGCTGTACCACCGCTTGCTTACCCGGCTCACTGCAATAGTAAGTCACCGCTGTTCGGGTACTGTTCGCCCAGCGTAACAGCGGGGTTCAACGGCTACATGCACGGCGGGAATGTAACACGTTGCAAGTATTCACACCCGTGATCGTAAAACTGCGCTTAAGATGCACTAAAGAACGGGCTGCGATTCGTTACAAACCTACGCACTCCGTGTCCCCGCGTGTTCGATGAGCACGCGAACAGTGTTTTGCGCTACCCGCTCTCGAGTCTTGTCTCGCACAATTCTCACGCGCCCAGAGGACTCACTTTGGGAACGCAACCTGTTGTGGCTGTTTGTGCGCGGCAGTTGCGATGATTTATCGTAGCGCTGAAACGTCCGCACGCGGGGGGGGGGCGGCTGTATTGTCGCTTATTAACACACTTGTCAACCGCTAGTTGCGCTAGGGATTGTTTTGGGGCATTCCGGGGGACTTTTATTTTTAGCCGAGCGCAGTGAACAGCGCAGAAAGAGCACGTTCAATAATTCTGCACGCACGGCGGGGTGGACAAAATATGACACCCGTGCAGGAATTGCTCCACAGTCCAACGAAGACCGAAACCGATCGGATCTGAGGCGTGCAAAAAGGGAGGACGGAATTAAAGATGAATAATACATGCCACAGCAATGGTAGCGGTGAGCGGCGAGGGTGTTTATATGCGGGTGGAGCTGACAGCGTGGTAGCATAATAGGAGTGCGCAAAAATAGCGCAAAACGTTTGACCCAGTTGGAAAAGACGCAATGATCTTGCGAAAGAGCGAGAGAGAAAAGGGGGAAAAATCAGCAACCCTCACTAAAGGAATAAAAAATGAAATGTGATTGTTTTCCCATACAATTGAGGTATGATCGAGGTTGATATATCATTTGAAGATCGTTTTGCTTTTTTTAAATGAAAAAACGGAACAATAGCAATTATGTTTTTGAATGTCTAAAAACAACTAAAAAAGTAAATAAAAATTTCAAACGAAAGTGAAAACGACGCCATTCTTCAGTAGAACAATGCACAACAGCACATGAAACACTTTGATACACTGTAAAAACCAGTAAAGTCTCACACATCAACAGCTTCCAGTATGCATTCAGTTTCACTATCAGCTAATTTGCGAAACCCAACCCCTACCTTAAAAAGAAAAGTGCTGCAAAATTAGCATAACCAAGTTTTTAGTTGACTACTGGCTGTGATTGTTTTGCAAAAAATGCATCCTATTCAAACCAAGCTGTTGTGACGGTCGATTGTGTTGCTTCTTTATCCAGAAGTCGCTAGTTGAAGTTCGATTGCATGGCCACTATTTATGGTTGTAAATTTGGTAGTGCTACAAAAAAAAAATGAATCGCCACTTGATTGTTCTTGAGGTTTAAGCTTTTTTACAGAAAACTGGGCCAAACAGATCTGCCTTTTTAGTGAACTATTGGCTAAACGTTTCAACAGTTCATAAAACGTAGTTGATGCAACTCGTAATGACACTTTTAGCCCAAATAAAATGCTTAGATTTTAAATGTTTTGTATGCTTAAAATTGCCTCTTGTGATCTTCTCTAATCCCATTTAAATTTTTACTTTTCAATATTTTTTTCTGTTTTTTTCTGAGCTCTTGTTACTATCATAGATTTTACCCCATTCACTGTTCCTTTCCAATGACGGTGTTTTAGCCTACGTGAGTGCTGCAAAGCTAGTAAGAATATTTTCAACTATTGGATTCCAACTGCCACTCATCGAGTTGGCAGTTTAGTACATGTTTTGGCAGTGTTATACGCACACCCAAAGATAAAAAGCTTGGCTTCGTTGGCTCGCTAATTTGACAAATATGACAGGTTTGTCAATAGCCTGTCATTGTCGGGGTCGAGTCAACTCAACTTGATTTTGAGTGTTGCACTATCTTGTCTATTTTTCTCTCACGATCCTACTAACAACCGTTTAATGTTTCTTCCATTTCCAGACAACGACAGTGCGTGGTACTATTGATCTGCAAGCAGCTCATGGCAGTGTTGTGAACCGCAATAGAAAAGCAACGTGTTACCGCCGCGCCCACCAAAGCACCCACCGCAAATGCTGCTGCTGCAGTGTTCGTTGCGCGGCCGGCAGTGACTCGCGACGAAAGATGCGCTTCCTTCGCCTCGAACCAACCGAAAATGAGCATCCAATCGGCCGAAGTGCATCGACCATCCGGCAGCGGTTCCGGCAGCGACCATGCACCGATCTGCGCGCTCGCACTAGCGCCCCGTACCGCCCAGCCGCCCCGGCGCAGTGACCGGCCGGCGGGTCGTGGCGTGGCAGCGGCCAGCGGCAAAATGGTTCCGACCAGCGACGTGCCGGCGAAGCTGACGCTGCTGATTATGCTGCTAATTGCCGTTATTGACCACGGTGAAGGTAATTTATCTGCGCGCGAAAGTATTTTCCCACCCCATAATAAAACGGGTTCATCATGGGGTTTTGTCTTTTTCGTCTGGATGAAGGAACCTTTCCTATTCTTCAACTTGATCGTTCTTTGCTGCTGCTGCAGTGAAGAATTGCACCGGTGCATCCACCCAGCAGGAGGGAAAGGCGAGCCCAACGGAGCCGCGTGACCCCTAATGGTGGTGGTGCAGCATTGATTTATGGGTTTTCGACGGCGTTGGCGATTTGGGCGACGGGTGCGACGGGTTTTGCACTTTGCCAGAAACGGCAACTACACGTTGCAGTTGCATTCCAAGCCAGCCAGCCGCGCTACGGGTCCAGGGGCGTGAAGTGAGCACGATTCCACCTGGGTGCAAAGTATCAAACACAGTGGTGTGGAGCTGTTAGACTCCGTTGTTGCTAGTTTTCAGTATGTGCATTTTTTACTGCTGCTGCTGCTGCTGCTGCTAGCTCTTGGCGCTGCTGATCGAAGATTAATTAATTTTTGCCGCAATCGTCATACGATCGAACGGAGAATGCAAAATTCGATTCGATTGAGGAGAGCTTCGATCACGCGTACGTGTGTGGGGACCACGGCTTAGCCGTTCATCATTTTGTGTCATGTTTGTTTTTTTTTTTGCATACGACACAATGGCGCCGGCAAAAGCGTTCAAACGCGTCCACTGTTACATCGGAAAAGAACGTGGTAACAAGCAGTTGCAAACGTAGTGTTGTTACACAACTCCTTCTATACGATTTGATTTCAAGACGTAGAATGTGTTTGTTTTGCTGATTTACATATTCTGAATTCAATCGCTTTTAATTCCAAACGCTGATTCTCTATATATGTAGATAGAAAAATAGAAAAAAGACTCCAAAGTTAGCGTTAAACACTAAACGCCATTAAAAACGCGACATGTTTTTGACCGTTGCTATTAGAATAACGATATTATTCATATTTGTTGCTATTTATTGTGACAAACACATACAACTTAACATTTCTAGCTGTATTGTATGCGATGTAGCAGATTTTGATTATCCTGATCTGATTTATCCCTGTAGATGTTTTAAAACTTTCGTTTTAATTAGGAATATTTTTCGTTTCTATGTTTTGCTAGTAGTTTGTTTATGTTATAATATTTTGTTAGTATTTTTTTGTATGTCCTTAGGAACTTTTGCTATTTTTGCATTTGCTAAGTCCTATCTTTTCTTCCTAGTTTGTTGTCCTATCTAGTTTGTTTTAGGATTTTGTCCTACTTACTTACTTTATTTTGTTCCTATCATATTAAATTAGTTTTATTTTCGATATGTTTCCTGACATAGTAACGAGCCATGCTGTATTTACTCATTCTTATCTGTACATGTTTGTAAGATATATTTTTTGGTATTGCAAAATTGTTTGATTTCATTTTTGCGCCTTGTTCTCCGTGTTATCGTTTGGTTTGTTGTCTTGCGTGACATTTTACTTATATAAAAGAATGGTTACAGTTAAAAAAAAAACTATTAACGTCAACGATTGAACGCGAGGAACCTTACATTTCTCATTTTTGTTTTATATTTATGGTGAATTTATCCATTTTTTTAAACCTAGTGTCTTACATGTTAGCCAAGTCTGTTTTAATATGTTATTAGTTCCATTATCAATGATTTTTAAATTGATAATCGTTTATATTTTTGCTTATTTTGATGGCTTCTTGCTAATTTTTAGTGGATTTCAAATCACTTCAACTGTTTCAAAAATATCACCTTTCAAATAGCCTAAGCTCCTCGTGACATCCAGCCGTCGGTGTACGGTGCAATTTATTTTCAAGGCCACCACAATGTTTGCTTTCCATGTTCACCATTCTAACCGACAGAAAGAGAGAGCGTAACACACAAAAATACCTGCCCATGCTTTCTCGTCCGGGTGCCCCCGCATCAGAACAGCTGCATCCGCTGCACGCCGTACTTGCACACCGGCCAAGCAATAATGCTTATTTTTAGCGCCTGCATGAAATCCTAAGCCCAAGTCTCTTTTTTTCTTGTGTTTTTTTGAGCGATGTTTTGGCTGTCTAAGCAAACGGCTCCATAGAAATCCGGACAGCTGTGCGCTTGCCGGTGTGTACCATGCCCTGTAGGCGCCGCGTCCTGTGTCCCATTCGGGCCGCCTGCCCACATGGACCGTGTTGTTTTGGGCCCTTTTTACGCTCCCTCCGGTCTGGATGTTTACATGCCGAGACTGGCCGTGTACCGTGAGCCCCCGACGGCCACATGCGAGACCAGCGAATCGGAGTGTAATCGCCGCCGACCTTGACACTGTGCCAAACGTTACGCCTTGTGTTCGGCTTGTTGCGCATTCGGCTTGTTCCATCCGCCTACCAGGGTCTAGGGCCTAGGGCGGCTCCCCGCCAGCTCCGTGTCCAGCCGGTTGGGGTTGCGTTTTCGTTTGGGACAGCGTTTTGTTGTTGCTGTTGCTACTGCTGTTTGTTTTAAAGTGCGACTGCAATTGCGCGCGTGTCCATCTAGCTGCGACATGGCAGCGACAAATTGCTGACAAATGTTGGTGGCCCACACACGCGCACCTCCATCCCCACTGGTCCGGAGAGGTTCGGCGGGATTACGGTTTTGGCAGTAACTGCTGGATGTGCGGGAGTGGTGTGGGTTGTATACTTCCCTAAATGTGTTACCTGCGTCCTCGGTTGGCGTGTTCGAAAGTGGAGCGTGCATCGTGGTAAGAAGAGGATGAGGTTCAATCCGCACGGCTTGTCACCTTGAACTGAATGGCCGCAAACCCCCCGCCTCGCCAACGTCAGTTGCAAAATCTTGCAAGGGCAACGGCTCTCATCTGTCAGTGCGCTTCCGTTGTGATGGGGGAGATGCTGACATTTTGGCAACAGGATGATGCACGCGCGTGTAATACAATCTTCCGTGAATGGCATCATCGTGAAAGTGATCGGGTTGGGAGTTGGGGTTTTACAGTGTAACACACATTAAGGTTCCATTGGACTTCAAGACACACTGCCATTTTGGAAGTTTGAGTATTAAAACAGACTCTAACAAATTCAATATCACCGTGCGTTCGAGTCAATGTCAAGAATGTGATAGTTTGTTCTTCTTGAGAGACTCATATTTCAGCTACAGATCACTTATATGGAGCGTGTAAAATTATGTTTTTAAGCAGATATCTTCACATTCGCATGGAGACTACTTCTTGTGATGCATCAGAGGATAGATCAAAGCGGAGGGTCAGCTATTTTAAACCTTTTTTGTCCTTGAATCATTACTCTAGCATCATTACTCTTTCCTGTTTTGTTATTCTTTCGCTTCCTGTTCTATTTTTTCATCACCCGTTCGCCGATACAATCAATATCTGGTGAACAACCACTTACACTAAAAAAAAGTTGCAATATTTTATGCATCCGCTTTTCCATGCATATGCAGCAATTTAGCCATTTTCGCCCTTTGTTGTTGCTGCCTGACACTCCAACACAGCAGCAAAAGAGCATCGAACTTCTTGTGTAAGTAACATAACCATTGAGCAAGTGGCAAGAAGAAAAACTGCACATCAACCCAACAATCTGATGACTGGTATCCAGGCTGTTTTTTCACTCCCTTCCATAAGCTATCACTTGCGCGCAAGAACTTTACTTTCATCCTTGGGCATTGCTTCCTCCAAGTGCCTTGCTCCGGCTGGCGCTATGCCCAAAAGCGCAGGGGACGAAACGATGAAGGGCAGTGAAGGCAGCCGCGGCGCTGTAAATTACTGCCGCGACGGCGGCACAGTATCAAGATGTAGAGGCCGGGAGATAATGTTTACAACCATCAAACCTGGCGCGCCGGACGCGCGCACACGCGAAACGCGAGACGGACAGGCAGCACGCGCGCACCACCAGCGCCTGGTGCGGTGATTTGCTCGCTCGAAACACACAGAAAGAAAGCAAATCGGCGGGGCCAACAGGCAAACTCCGCTACCCTTTCCCGAGGAGCGGGCGTAAATGTTTTTGAGCGATTTGCGCAAGATTAGCGGCCTCTGAGGGTCGTAAAAACCCCCTGGAGCATTATGCAATGCAACGCGATCGTGTATCGCCTGCGACGGATGATGTGGTTGGTTGCAGGAGAAGAAGTGACACGGAGAGGGAGAGATTGTGTAGAGTTAATTTAAGATGTTGTGGACCAAATGGAAGTTATTTTAAAAATTATTTTGAAAAATACTGAAGTCGTTTATTGTTTCTCAATGTCTGAACCAATCACACTTTCACACTTGTTCAATAGCTTCACACTTCAACCTATGCTTTACCTTACTATCGCTCCTAATTCTTCAATTTAACTAGCTCCCAGGCTTTTGCACTCTTGTCAAACGCTCTAGTTGGATTTGAATTTATTGCCACTTCGCACGCCTCATTGCCTGCACCGCTATAAGAAGCATGCTAAATATGTCGAACCAAACCATTTTAGCATTACCACCAGAGCACCGCAAGCGAGCGAAGCTTGCAAATAAGCCGATGTGCCGAAATTTCTGCTCTCTCTCTGTCTCTCTCTCTCTCCCTCTCTCTCTCTCTCTCTCTCTCTCTCTCTCTTGCTCTTTCTCTTTCTGTCTCGCTCTCTGTGTCTCAACCGATACCGTCAGGGCCCAACGGGTCGGGGATGCGGCCGTTGTGGTGTACCGTATATAGGCCAGCGCCTGTGCTCGGGAGTCGGAAGTTTAATGGCATCATCCATCATCATGCGGTACGCGTACGGTCGCCTTTTTCTGTGCAGCATTGGTGAAAGAGGATGAGCTAGCCTGCTAGCCTCCGTACGCGAGCATTGGTCCCTTGTAACTGGGTTAAATGCAGATCAACCAGCAGATTGTCAACATGTCAAAAGGTGGCATTTCAACTGGCTTGCAGCCTAAAACTTCATCCCCACTTTCTTCCCGTTGGTTGGTTGAATGCGGTGTCTCTAGGTGATGGGGAGAGATTGTTAAGTACTTCAATGTCTGGGAAAGGAGAGTTACTGGCAAAATGGGTACCGGTGGCATACCATGAAGTTGCTCTGACGTGTCAGTTTCTTCAGTGCTTTCTTTTTCCAGGCATTTTTGGGGACTTATCGGCTATGGTGGAGGTAAGGTTCAAAAGAGCTCCTTCAACAGTTTTGAACACGGTGTTGTACAATTTGCAAGTGCTTTTGGGTTCAAATGCGATGACGTTGAGATGTGAGATAAGTGCTTAAGGCATGAAGATAGCAAACAGACAAACATTTTACATAATATTTAGGAAGAATGTAAACCTCTTTAGACCGTATCTGCAATATTTTGCCTTTTGACGCTTAAAGCCATCTTCGATTTGGATTATGATTGCATAAAAGCTTCCAAAATTCACCAACTATAAATACAGACCTACTGAAAACATTTTTCAAGGATAGTACAAGATGTGATACTCGTCCAGTACATTGGAATTCGTATTTTTTGTCAATTTGCATTAACAAACTTGTTTCATCGTTGGATCGAAAGGTGTGATAATGCTGTTTAAAAATATTGTGAATAATTAGTTTCCTAAAACACATCAAACAAAAGCTTTGTTACAGGATTCGCTTACTTACATCTTCAAGATTTTCTCTTCTGTATTCTGGGGTGTCTTTGTTGTGACATTTTTGCAACACCACGTCACGACAATATAAGCCAGCTTTTGAAGGTGAAACAAGACCACAAAAAAATGAAAGAAAATAAGTAAATAATCACCACCGCCACTCATCACTTATTCCAATTAATCATTCGTTAAACATTATGTTCTGCCTATCAACTTTGAAATACTTAATTTTCAATCCATTCAATCACCGCACAACCGTTTTTTCCCCAGTAACTCACCCCGCTAGCCATGAAATTGATCCGTTCCGATCTTGGCCCGTGCCAGGTAAAATGTCACCCGCCACCTAAAGGCTAAATATTTAAAGAGGCTCCCAGTCTGATGAGTCTGCTCCTGGGGGGGTTCTTGGTTCTAAATTTCTAACCTCCACTCCGGTTCGACTGGCTGGCATAGCCATGAAGCGTACGCTCTCGTTTGTTTTGCCTTTTCTCACTCGCGCGCTCATCGTCGCTACACGGTTCACTATCATGTAAATAAAGCGTCTGGTCTGTGCGAGTATATGGCGCGCAGCGGGCAAGGTCGTCCGGACGCTTAACTGCAGCCACAAAACAAATTCGGCATTGGTTGCCGTCTTTTTTGATCGTCTTCTTTCCCCATTTCGTCATGCTTTATGCAAAGGACCAGCCGGGACGGATGGATGGTACGGATTTTGATGTGACGAGTGTGGGCCTGATGAGGCCATATTTTGACAGACACAGGCGCGTTGAGCGTCTTTTAACCACCCCCTCCCTTACCTACCACGCTCTCGTTAATATGGCGTGTCGAGCGGATTAATGCTTAAAGCTCTGATTAATGTGTAACACAATTAACTGCTTCTTTGCAGCGCAACAACTACGCAAACACATCAACAATCATTTACGCCTTGTCATTTTCCCCACCATTTGGCCTGGGCAATGGGGGAGTGGAGGGGAAAAGCTGGACCCGTGCGACATTATTAAAATGCAGTTTCTGACGTCCACCGTCTGGGCGGGAGATTAGGGCTGTCGAAAACGCGTGCTAAGTGAATTAAACGCGTGGCGTTCAAAATTGGCCCCCAAAAAGCGATGTCGTAATGTCGTATGCGGAACCATTGACAAGGAGTGCAGGGAAGGGAGGAGGAGAAGGAGGAGAAACAACAAAACCACCCCTCAAAAAGACAAACGGCCCAGACTGACGAACAGACGGAGCGCTTTTTTGTTGTTTGGGTTTTACACTGGCTTTTCCATGCTTTTATTTTCCGTTCCGTGCTTTTGTGCACCTTTGCCGCAAGGATAAGACCGCCGCCGCCGGTCTCGCCGGTCGGTTGTAAAATCTCGGCGCTCGGCTATGGGCTATGGGTTGCCCGACTGCTTTACACTGGGAATCCCAACCCAACGGTGGGTTCCCCTTCAAGGATTTTCCCCAAAACGTAAAACAAAAGCCCGCGCCGGCCCGAAATATTTTCCCCATTCCCACAGCCATTCCTGGCCATAAAATTCCTGACCATATTTTGGTGCTTCCTTTCTGGCGGGGAATGGGAATGGGGGGAAACCACGCGTCAGGAAGTGCGGTGGCAACCGGCGCTGATGATGACAGTCGGCCCGTCAATCCCTCGGCTCGGTCGCATTTGGCTGGTAGGTACATCGGTTAATAGAATTACATGCGCGCAGCGGCCCAGCACGCTGGAACACGCTGCTGACTGGCAACGGAATTAAAGAAAACAATGTAGAAGAAACATGTAGCTGTTTGGGGAGGAAAATCCGCGCCTGAATACGGTCGGAAAGGCGGGAAAATCAGGAAAACAAGGACGACGATGGTTGATGACGACGATGATGAGGATGATTTCACGGTCACTCGTCTGGGTGAAGGTTACAGTACGCATCACACCCCTTGTGTCCCTTCTTCCCTTCCCATTCGTCTCTTTCTAGACAGGGTTTTTTTTTGTTGTTGCTCCTCCAGACAGCGACTTTAATACACTTTTACGCGGCGGTTCGCGTTACGTATTTGTTTTGTTTGCTTCTCCGGTTTTTTGGGCACCTATTTATTCCCTTTTTTTCGCCGTATAGCAAAGGCGGCGGCGCATTTTCGGCATTCCGGATTTATTTTCTCTTTCTCTCTCTCTCGTCGTCTCTCCCTCGGTTCGTGGCTTTGGGTTGGCGATAACCATCCGCTCCACCACCGGGCACATGTCTGAGCAATCTCGGCAACTCCATGTCCGGCCCTTGCCCGTTTGCAGCGTCCCGTGCACATTCCGGCCGTTATCGGATATTACGGGTACGCTCCGGCTGTTTTAACACCACCACCGGGTCTCCAGGTCTGTCTGACCGGTGGGTGGTTTTGGGGTGCTGAGGCCACGGTGTGAGCGCAAAAATCCCGAAAGACGTAATTTAAATATTTACTCCACCGTCTGGGATGCCGGGCGTGCTTTTCGGTACCGGCCCCGAAGCGTATTATAAATATCGTGTTATTGATGAATATTTAATATTCGTTCAATCTCCGATTGGCGATGGTTGGTGTAGTTTTCTTGTCATTTTGTTTTTTGCTGTCTTCTGTTACGTTTGTTTGGATTGGTTTTTTTTTTTTGCACACTTGGAAGGTGGTTGTGGTAAGAAAAGAAACGGGGCAGTGCTGAACTGCAACTGCATTCAGAGACACGGGCAGAGCAGGCGTTGATGTTAGAACACCTTGCCGTTCAGGGATTGCTTACATATTTATGATTAGTTTCCTTTGCCAACGAGCGAATCTGATCGTACTAGTCGGGAGGTACTACGGTTGCGAAATCCGAGTGCAGCGATGTTACATAAATTCTGCTCTTCACTGGCATGGCTGTGCAGTCTGCTGGTTTGATTTGAAGCAGGGAGGTAACTTTCTCTTTTCTTTATATTCGAGCGGTTTTCCGAATTGAAAATAATGTGTTCCTACTGAAAAATGAATACTTTTTTAATTCAATTTCTAGCGGATTTTGACCTTTTAGCGCTAGCATTTTTGATGCATTTTTACATGCTTGTAAATGCATTTTCAGAATACATCACCTCTAGGGCACACCGAGGCATTGTAGTCGTCGGCTTTGTATGTGCACTGCATACGTTTATTGGACCAAAGTATTGCTCTCTGTTTTATATTTATTAAACAACAGAGTACTGTGTTTGTGGTCCATGAAACTTTACACACAACATTTGCGTTGTCTAAACTAAAAGTTGAATAACAATTTCTTGGAAAGAACAGATGAAATGTAATACGCATAACAGTTTTAGAGATGCCTGCCATTCTCTTGTGGAAGAGATTTTTTTGTAACGCCTACAGTCAAATAGTTAATATTTTGTTCAACGCTTGTACTTGAATAACAATATTGTAAATTTACCTACGATTTTCAATGATCTACAGTACAGAAATGATTGAAACCATTTAAATGCTGTTAAATGTCCCGTTAAATGCCCTGCTTGACATAACGTTCAACTAGGCTATGATGTATGCTACGATGCATTAGAGCATTTGTACTCTAATGTATTCTATTGCAGAAAATATTAAGACAGTTGTCTTAAAACTGATTTTATAAGAACTTCTGCTGATACTTGCCACACCGCAAACAAATCGATTAATCTTACAGCAATACACCTGTGACATTCCTACAACGACGAAAAACGATTCAACAAGAATGAATAATGTTCGCTTACGCCGAAAAGTGTACACACCAGTGCGCCAGCAAACCGTGACCGGGGCGAGATCGCTCTCGCCGTCGAAGCTGGCCTGCTGCATCGTTGCACCATTCATTACTACACCCGCCCCGTACCAACCGTGTTTCCTTGCTGCTCGCCTCCCCCCATTTGCCCAACCGATTATGATATTAATTATTTCTGTTGTCCTCTTGCGGTCGCACACTTTCGGCGCCGCCGCGCGTTGGCGCATCGCGCCATCCCACGGCGACTGGGAAGAAACGCAACGCGCAAAGAGAACAAACAGATACACACACACACACAC
>KB667755.1:1628015-1654191 GCA_000349065.1 Anopheles quadriannulatus
TATTAATACTAAAACATAACACATGTACAAAATGAAACACATTAAATCAATTATAAAAAACAAAGAATCAACCTGCCTTGCAAAAAGCAATTATTAAAAAAAAAAAAAACAGAATACAGGTGGTGAATATTCTTCTCTTGGGTATTGTAGCCCCCAGCGCATGCAGCTTGATTGAACTGTCGCAGAATACGATCCGGGCGACGAGTGGCGTTTCAAGGGGCACACCGTCAGTCACACCTGACACCGGACAGCTTTATTGACGGTCGTGTCGACCCGTGCGTGCGTCCAGCGCGGGGTTCGTCGCCTGTCGCTGTTGAGATCGTCGGTGTCAACGGTTTTTCGCCCCGAGCCGCGCGTACGGCGCGGTTTGGTTTGGCTCTTGGTGCCGCTGGCATGATAACAGATTCGCGCGATGCACATTTACACGTCTGTCACAACCGTCCGTCAGTGTCAATGGGTAGGGACGGCTGCCGGGGCGTTGTAAAATGTATAAGAAAAGTGCAAGAAATGTAAAACAAAATGGTTATTTTAAAGACATTATTGCAATGCAATTGGCATTGATAATTCGTATTTCGTTGCTAGTTTTTTTTTTTTTTGGTGGAGACCTTTAAAGAGCTTGATGTGGGTGTCTTTGAATCGTAAATTTACTTAAATTTACACGAGTGCTTTATGAAGATAATCCGTATCGAATACGGAATGCGTTTTTCGCTGTATATGAAAAGGCCTGGAGTCGTAAAACTTCCCGAAGAGTGTGTCAATATCGCAAATATAAGCTTGTTAATCATAATACCAAGAAGGTATACCATATAAAGGTGTTATAGTAAAAAAAAAAACAGGGAAAGAGAAAGAAATCAAACTTAGGCAGCGTAAATACGGTTCTTCTTATAGTTCAGATGCCATCAGCCGTTCAGTAATAACCGTTGAAAGCGATATGTGTGAATTATAAAATTGTTTCGTTTCAATCCGGAATGTTGCTTTCCGGTCGTAGAACTAGGTCCGTAAAAAAAAACGACTAGTCATTACAGTTAAAAAAAGAAAACTATCCCACAAATGACAGTTTTTCCCTCGCTTCTCGATAACTGAGTTGCAGAGCGATCCTACTTTTTATACCTTTACATCATCTATAAGCAAAAAGTTTACATTCTTAATGCAGCTGAGCTACTAACAGGAAGTATAAAAATAGCATAAAACCATAAGCCTGAACCCAACGGGAATAAGACGCGCGTTGTGCTTTTTTGTGCTGTTTTATGTTGTCTTCATCTTCAGCAGTAAAAAAAAAGATCGTTCGCATTCCACGCGTCAAGTGACCGTCGGGACGGACACAGCGTAATCGGTAACATCCAATTGAACAGCAAACAAACCAAAACACAATCCACCATGAAACAATCTCCCTCATCCCTCAGGAGGATACGGTTGCGTTCTGACATGGACACATGATTACCCGGGAGGTGTTTTTCTTCTGAGCTGACCACCATCCCGTTGGGACTGGCCGATTCCTTACAGTTAAAAGCCGCAATAAATGCTTTCAGGCGGACAAGCCAGCACTGCTGGCACTGCTCAAACAACCCCGCACCGTTCCCGACCCAAAGCCGATAAATAAACACTCAAGATAAGGATAAGCAATGGCATATTTATTAACGGCAGCGAAAGTACGAAACATTTTAACAACTTTTTGCGCCCGCAACATTGTGGCTTCGCTTGCGTGCCGGATCAACCGTTAGCCTGGCAGGCTCAGAAAAAAACTCGTAAGCTCATTGCGCACAACTTATTATCCTTTCCGACGGACGTCTGTCCCGCGGGGCCATGTCCGTTTGGTCCGGCGACGGCCAGCGCTGCCGCTGCACGCGCTCGTCCAATATTTATGAGCTCAATTTGACGCTACGCCAGCGTCAGCGGGCGGATTGCGAAATCATGCATATAATTCGCCTGTCAAAATGCAACGCTCGGGCAACATTGTTGCAGCTAGAATGCACAGCCCCCAAGCTTGCCCCGTTCGGGAAGCAGCCGGCCGGTTGTAAATATGTTTCGATTTAACTTTTGGCAATGACAAACGGCAGCAGTGACAAAAACGGTGCGCAAATATTTTTGCCAGCCTCGGTGCAGTCTGACGCTACAAGAAGTGCCAAGTGCCAAGAATGTTTCACCGTTTGCTGTGTGTGTGTGTGACGTTTAATGAATGTTGACCAATGTGAGTGCATGTTTCGAGGGGCTTCCTTTCGTTCGGTGCATTTGTCGTTGTCGACGGTAAGGCCATATCACTTACTTAAGAATCTATTTTCAGTTTCGGTCAATTCGGATTTTAGTGTGCAATAACTAATGGCATAAATTAATAAAACAAATTGAACAATGCAATCGCTTCAACGTTGCATACCATCTAGATTACTTTATGTGCTCTGTGCTTTTCGTGTTGAGATTCTAACATTCACTTTCATTCAAAACTGCTCTATGTGTTACGAAAGCTGTGTGATGCAATGAGTCTTTGCAAAGTTAGTAATGGAAAATCGTAAAAGTAAATCGTACGAACGAACGAGAGAAAACCAACTCCACCTTTTGTGGCCATCTCCGACTAGCATAAGAATGTAATCCATTCTGCATTTTTATGACCTTTTTGTTGATCACTATTGGTGCAATAAAATCAGTCGATAGCAGGTGGAAGACACAAATGCAAAATCTCTTCACACGGAACATATTTACAATGCAGTGCAGGTATGCAGCGGGTATCGCAAAGATTAGGTCCTGAAAGGTGGAGACGACTAATGGCAAAGTAAATGCCATTAATAAGGAGCGCTCAAGATGTAGCGCTGGGAAGAATGTGTCAGCGCAATACTGTACATTTGTGATTGATATTTTGTTATTTTTTCGTCCTTATAATGACGAATGACAAAGTCCTTATTAATCAAAAATAATAATTTGGTTTAAAATGCAAGAAATTTCTAAACAAAATGCGCAATTTGGAGCCAATTTTGGAACGCCAAACCATGAAATAATGATTCTAATTCCCAAGACGTCGCCATAGCTAATAGCTAATTTATTTCAAGTTCATCCTAAAATGATGATATTAATCATATAAAACTGTTTTTTAAACATTTTTTTGCTTAAATTCTATATCAATGTGCAACACGATCAGCACATTGTGGTTAACCTTCTTCAGGCAAAACTGCTTTCCGTGGTTGTTAGATCATCCCATCGCCAGCTGTAGAATATTAATCTCAATGTATAAAATACAGCTTACGCGGCGTAATGGGGAAGGCGATAAAATGTGATATAAAATGTAATTTTTGCCAAAAAAAAATACCTAAATATGAAAACCTCCCTGGCAACGATGCGCAAAGTGGTCAAAAATTATGAGCTGTAGCACACCGTTCAAAAACAGCAAAGGGAACATCTACCATCTACCATCATACACAAGATTCGAGAGAGAGAGAGGGAAGAAAAAAATCCAAAACAATAATAAAAAAAACACTGGCCATTAAAACCATTTTAATGACCACACTCTACGTCTAAGGTAAAAATAAAATTCGGTCGTAAAAATATTGACAGCACGCTGTGGGCCGCAATGGCAAAATAGCAAGTAGGCTTGCCGTTCCGGTGTTCCCGAAACCGACGCCTTGCCACCGATCGGTCGGTCGATCTTAGACGGCGGATATGCAGCAAACACACACACACACTCACACGCAGCAAACAGAATACGAATCCATCGAATTTGGCCACATCGGTTGCAGTTGCATACCATTCGCCACCGCCACCGAACCCCGCTCCCCAAAAAGGGCGCACTGGCGCACCAAAGGGGGGAAATTATGTCTACAATCTACCCGAGCCCGAGCATAAATTAAATGATCGTGCCGTAAAAATCGCCCGTCGGCTGCAATGCACAAACTGCGGACCGGAATGCACCGCTGAATGAAGAGGGGGGAGGGAAGGGATGAATGTTTGGTGTACCGCGGGGTATCCTCCAATCGCAGGATGCGCCATAAACTTTCAACCACCAACCAAATTGCCTTTTAATTGGGATCTCTCTTCCTTTTCGTACCGCAAACATCACCACCACCACCACCATTTTGGTGTGTATGTTTGATGCTATTTCCACCCCTCGGTGTCCTCCCGGCCTTTGCTGCTGTTCCGTTCCAGGCGCTTCACAACACAACCAACGGCAGACAGAAACCACAATCGGGGAGCCGGGAAGAGCAAAACAAACCAAAAACAAAAAACATATTACTAAAGTGTCTCTTTCTTCACTCTCTCTCATCTTCTCTTTCTTTCCGATCACTTCAACCAACCAACAGAAGCCGCCACTTGCGAGACGATCAAGTGCAAGGATCGGCAGCACTGTCTAACGGATCTGAAAACGCATAAACCGCGCTGTGTCAGCTGCAGCTACAAATGTCCCCGCTCGAAACGCCAGCAGGTAAGTGTCGTTTCCCGTGCTCTCTGTCTCTCTCTCTCTCTCCCTTCGTTTCTCTTCCTTTTTTTCCTCTTTATTATTTTCCCCCCTCGACCTGTTCTGCCAATGTTCTGCCAATGCAATGCAACCGTGATTGATGCATTCTGTCTGAGCCATCGAAACGGGCTGGGATCGATCGAGCCAGCAAAGTGACCGTGTCTGGAACGGTTGGTCGGTTGCGCCACGGGTTTTGGTGAGAAGGGGGGGGGAAGGATTAAAGCAAAACACAGACCTTTGAGCTGCTGGTGTCTTTCACCCTCCGCCCAAGCTCCCGGCACTGCCGGGTCCTCCTCAGTCGATTGTAAACAAAAATGCAAATTTTATCTTGCCTCCCAGCCCAGCCCAGCCCAAAACCCAAATGGCCAGAACGCCTTTCCGCGTAGCAGCCAGAACGGGAATCGTGGCTCGATTCCCTAATGCATTGCAATGCTCCGGCAACCGTTTGCATCGGCTCGTTCGATCGAAAGCGGAACCCATTATTCCCACACACACACACAGACAAGCGCGGGCGCGCGCGTCCAGCTTGAAATCGATTTGTCGATTGCTTTTCAATGAGCGTCCATTATGCTTTCAATCGAATTTGGCGTTTCGTGGTTTGCGTCGTGTTTTTTTTTTTCATTCCTTTTGCGCAAACCAAAAAAATAAAATAAAACCCTCGACGCGCATAGTTTGGCGAGGCGCTTCAAAGCGTTAGGCTAAGATCCTTGTCAATGCAATCGGGCGCGATCATAATTCATGTCCCTGCGGGGCCAGTCGCACACAAACAATCCTATCAAACGCGCACTTGGGTAAAACCTTAGAAAGGGATGTGTGCGGTGGTTGTTTAGTTTTATTTTCCTGTTTCCATCACACAATCGAAAAAAGGCGTACTTCTTGCATGGAAGGACTGCATCTTCACAGCAGAAAACAGTCCAACTCTCAAACATCGCGTAAAATGTCTACAGAGAGTGTGTGAGGTTTTGGCTCTTTTTTTGCTGGTTTTGCTGGTCGGGTGTCTGTAGCATGTCATTTATTTTACCTTCTGCCAATCGAACGATCCCGGTGCGTGGACAGCAGTGCAATAAAAGAAAAACCGCGCACATACCTGTCCACAGATACACTTTGCAGTGTGTGTGTGTGTGTGTGTGTGTGTGTGTGTGTGTGTGTTTCCTTTTTTATATATAGAAGGCCCAAAAATGCGCAATCCCAGCGCAGACACCTGCTGCGCCGGTTTGGTGCGATTGATTGCATTCGCAGATGCATCACGATCCGTCCCGGCTTGCCGGGGCTTGCATGCTGATAGACGGCGACATTGATGGAAATATTGGAAAGTGCTCGGCTTCTTTGCTGTGTCCAGTTCCTGCCACGTTTTTGGTTTTGCTCGGTTTGCGCGGAGATTTATGCTTTTATTCGGTGGAGGTCTCGGTTTCTTTTGGTTTTTTTTTTTTAATATTTTCGGTCGGCGACTAACTTCCCACCTCGCATGAGAAATAGTTTGTTGAAGGTGGGGAGTGGGGAGAAGATTTATAATGTGGCTGTCTTTTTGTTTGCCGAGGAGCAATAATTTTATATCAGTAGGTATATTTGTTGCTGTTGATGGTTTGGTTTCAAATACAAGATATATTATTTTTTTAAAATAAATAAATGTCGCCATAGGAGTTCTCATTGCTTTATAGATAGTCACAGAAGCTAATAGCTAGATTTGTTTGTTTTTACACATAAACTTAAATTTAATGGTTTAATACTCTAAAGGTACTCGCCAACTGCATGTTTAACATAATTATGTTAACATAATTGACCGTGCCTTTTGAATCATAAATAAATGAATTTAAAAATTACTTGAAAAATAAAAAAACCTCTTAAATATTTGTTCAAGCTGATGAAACCTGGGGAATAAATTTAATTTCATGTAGTATTACAGGATTTTCCAGGGGTGTTCATAGTTGTGGGACACTTCCTTGACTCTTTCCTACTGGAAGTGAACTTCATATGTTGGACTCTATGACACCCTTGGAAATTCCTATTGGATTTGTCCAACAAGGGTGCTATAGAGTCCAATTCCCATTACATTAAGTTCATTTCACCTTAGAAAGAGTTCATTAATTGTCCCACGGCTATGAGAACTCGTGACAAACCCTGTAACCCTTCTGTTTCTCAATCTATCCTATTTTCAATTCATTGTTTCCTTCACTATTGACATTTAAACAAAAAGAACAATATGTTCCATTGCTAATGAGTGTTATGCACTATCCTTTCAACGTACAGGGCTACGGAAAACTGTATCGTGATGCCAAAAATGTTCCCTTCTACGATCACAACGTGAAGCTGTGCGGCACCAACAATCGCACATATCACTCCTGGTGCCACATGCAGAAGGACTCCTGTACGACGGGATTCTACATCGACGTCCAGCATGGCGGCTCGTGCGCCTTTGGAAGGTAATTAGCTTGGGCAACGTTTAGTTTTGAGATGAAATGATGAATGTAACATCAAATTACATGATAAATTTTCTTTTTTTGTTTCTTTTACAGATAAACCCACCAAAAGGATCGATTCGGATCGATCGAACGATCTGTCGAATAAACGTCACACAGTAAAATGAATGTGACTGTGTCGTATCCGCAAACGCAAGATACCAGCACCGGAAGTATAATAAACGTTAATGCAAGAGAAAGAGAGAGAGAGAGAGAGAGAGAGAGAGAGAGAGAAGAAACAGTAAGATAAATGAACAAACAAACGGGAAGTACATTTGTCGAGAGGTGTGTGTTGGAACAGAAATGATGTAAAGAAATACTTATCAATGGTACATATTTAACTGTAAATTTAGAAACGCAACCACCAGAAGGGTAGCACACACATTACCGAGCATTTTTTGTTTTTTTTTTATAATTTTTTATTTATGAACCAACAATCCGTCACTTCGTTAAGTTATTTATTTACCAAAACCGTGTAGGAAAGTAGCATGCATATTGCACTATAAGAAAACCGAAAAATAGAGACAGTGTGGTGTAGAAATGGTTGTACATAATGCAAAACAAATCATAATTTAAACTGTAGTGTACGTCTGTCGACAACAATATGTTACAAGACGCTAGACCGTTCGCTGTAGGTGTAGAAATATTTAACCCGAGCCGACCCGTGTCGCTGCGTCCCCTTTACTACTATCTGTCAGAACAGCACAGTACACCCACCTAGGAGCGCGGTTACGGTTTTATGAGTAATTTTTAAGTAAGCTGTTTTATGTATTTTATTTTATTTTTTTTTGCTTTCTAAACCTTCAAGCACTATTTATTGTACCTTATCCCCTGGTCGGATGCTGTATCCGAGCACGGCCATGGAGCAAATCGGTGGAAGCGGAGGGAAAGCGAGCATGTATAGTAGTGAAATTTACGCGAAACGTTTGTCGATAGGATTTCCCTAGCAATCGAAACCAAAAGAACACGAAAGAGAACGGACATGGAAGGAAATTTAGCAACCCTAAACGATGTACTTTAATCTCGCCACTCTATGGCGATAATATATAATAATTCTTGAAAAGATTTTAAAAACGTATTGGCAAAAACAACAAGGAAAAAGACAGTGTGCTTGGTGACAGTGAACGTTTAGAGCGCAAGCAACCGGAGTGTGTCGAGGAGTGTAAGAGTGTTGCGAATAAAATCAACACGCTGAAGCATCATCAAACAAGTAAATCATTGGTGCTCCGCAAGAAAAAAAGCACACACACACACATTGCGAGCTGTTCCGTTGTATACAGATACCAGACAAATCAATGCACCGTAGCCGTTTATCCACGTGCCACCAATCTATTACAATCAACTGTGTTCGGCGTCGTCGCGTGGCGATGGGACAGCAACACAAACAAACAACAGCAAATCATGCAGAGTTTTAGGTGTGAATTTAGTCGGTTTCTCACCCTGTTAGTCTGGTTCATTGGAAAGTTTTAGGACAATTTAAGCGAAAAAACAACCCAAAAACCCCTAAACCAGAGCACAGAGGACAGAGGCCTTTGGGGGGCGTATCATACAAGCAACAAACAAATAACAAAAACAAACCGTTAGGCTGAGCTACAAACAGTATGACAAATTTTAAACTTAAAGTAAGCAACCAAACCCTTATCCTAGAACAATTTGTCGCATTGTTGCAATGGCGTAGTGGTTTTTAGATTATAACAAAAAATGAAAGGAAGCATTGAACAAGCGTGTGCAAAGAAAACGGGACAGAAGTAGACGAGACGATGGTCCAGCAGTGCAGTGTAAAGAAAGAGGAAGGAAATTTTCGCACGTGCACAACGCATTGCAGCGGTATTAGAAGAAAAAAAAATTGACTGATTTTTGAAAGTGAAACCGAGAGAGAGAGAGAGAGAGAGAGAGAGAGACAAAGTTACAACACAAAGATAAATAAACTAAAACTTTACCTTTATTGCAATTGTAATCTGCAAACTACTTCTGCAAGACCATTAGGCAAATCCACCCATCCCCGGACTCGTGTAGTGCAAATGTTGTTGGTAAATTAGTAGTAAAAAGTTCTTTAAAAAGAAAATGTTTAAACAAAAAAAAAATACAAAAAGTACACCCGCGTGTGTGCTCACCTTCATGGGTTACAGTGAAGCACGAAATTCTGTTAGCAGCGGTTCGGTGTATATGGTTTTTTAGTAAGCTAAATTAATGCATCCCAAAAATTTAGTACTATTCTACAGCATTGAAGCCAAAAACGAAGGAAATCAGCGTTGAAGTGAACGAACGATTGAATTGCTAAAAAAAAGTTTAATAACTTTCCCTCCCATACAAGCAAAAGCTGCACTGATATATACACAAACCTATGACATGCAAATTAGAGAAAAAAAACGGTCAATTTTAAAAGCTCAACTCCCAGTAAAAGCAAAATTGCGAACTCTTAGAGAACACACACACACAGGTATGTCAAACGTTCCAGAATGGTAGAAATCGTACCCAAAAAAAAAGAAAGAAAAAAAAACAACCAATCTAGTAAAATAAATGTTTATTCATGTTGACAAAAGTACAAAAAATGGTTTGTAATTTTCCTTTCATTTCTTATGCTGTCCTGAGGTAAGTTATCAATTATAGTGCAAATAAATACTAAACACATTCTCCTTCGCTCACAATCTTGTACAGTATGAAGTGGTCTTCGATTTGGTTTCTTACTGCAATAAATAGTTAGTCAATAAATACTTAACTAAAAGCAAACCTTTCGCATCCTGACCCGCACTAACGGCTTTCGGGACCTTCGCTCAACGTCATCTCGGTGACCGTTTCCGGTGTCGTTGCCGTGCCCGCACTGTACATAACCTGCCGCTTGCGGTTCTCCAGGAAATCGTCAAACCAATCCATACCGTCGCGCGTCTTGAGCTTGTTGCGCTTCTTCGTCGTACCGGTCAGCTTGCGGCGTCTCGTAGTCGGCACGTACTGACCGTTCATCAGCATCGAGCCCATCGTACCGGGCCCGGTCACTGGCATATCGCCCAGCACGTTCGTCGGACGGTTCGAGGAAAGGATCTGCTGGTGAGCGAACTGTTGCTGCTGCTGATGCTGCTGGTATCCATATCCTCCCACCGGAAACTGTTGCTGACCTGGACCTGTGGCAAGCGGTACCCGGTTCTGTCCAATCCAGCTGCCGAACCCACCTTGTGGAACAAACTGTTGGAAGGAATTCTGGGCACCGGTGAAGAAGTTCCCGAAACCATTGCCCAGTCCTTGCTGTGACTGCTGCTGGAAGCCACCCTGAATGCTATTGGCTAGCTGATCCAGTGGGTTCTGCTGGGGTAGTACCTGCGGAAAGGAGGACTGCAAGTTTTGGTACAGATTGTACGGATTGAAGTTGGCCGGCAGCTGGCCGATAAAGTTCGAGAACACGTTCGGTGGTGCATCGTACAGGGGTGGTGCTGCCTGCTGCAAGTGCTGTGCATGGTGCTGCGGATGGTTGGGAAACGGTGCAGTTGGAATACCGTACGGGTACTGTACTAAACCTTGGCCGGGGCTGTACTGCTGGTCGCGTATGTGTCCCACAATGGCGGCCGCATACTGAGGATCGATAACGCCCGGATCGAGGATCGGATTGTACGTCGGGTTCAGGTTGATGTGCTGCTGTTGCTGCAGTGCCGCTGCAATGGCCGGATTGATCGTGCTCGCCTGCTGATCGTACGCGGGAAAGTAGCGATCCCGGGAGCCGGGGGCCGACGAAGGTGCTGGCGCTGGGAAGGAGGCAACCGTTTGCCCGTTCGCTCGCCTGATCTCCGTCTTCGCCCGGTAGCCACCTTCGTCCGCCACGAAGCTAGTGATTATGACCGAGCCGTCCGGTTGCATGTAGCCGTACGAACCACGCACGGTGCCGTTTTTCAGCTTCTCTTCGTCGCGGAACTGTACGTTACCGGTCTGTGGATCCTCGATCTCGTACCCGAATGCGTACGTGCCGGGACCTGTGGCGGAACGGAAGGATTGGGTCTCTTTTCTCATTGAAAATGTGTAAAATGAGCAGTAAACTCACCATAAGGATCGATAAAGTTGTACATGGGACTGTCCAAAGTCTGAACGCGCTGTGTGATGGGTCCGTAGTCAGGGTAGTTGCGTATAAGCTTCGCCGTCCGTTGCCGTTCTTTGAGCGGAGCATCGCCGATTGCATAAGCGCAGGCGCATAGCGAGAACAGAAGCAGCGCCTGGAAGGTAGGCAATAAAGACATAAATTAAATGATAAGTTTCTAGATTACATGGGAGGTTTTTATTGGGTTATTAATGCTTTAACATTTAAATTGTATTTTTTTGGAAAGCATAACAATTTAATAATGAATCGTAATATTTTTGCCATTGTATATTTGAAATTTATTTAATAATAATTAATTCTTGCCCAACCTATAATTCTTGCCGTTCTTGTTGAACTGAAAAACTAAATTGAATTGCGTTTAAACATTTATTCTCCGTGAGAACCTGCCCCATATTTCATTCTTGACATTAAACAAATCACACCACATGCACTGTATTTTCCGTTTGGATTATGAATGATCATGAAAGAACAAAATAAAAATTAAGTGTTATTGATATTGCTGTCGTTTAGATGATGTCATGCTGTTAAAATTATTTGCTTAATACAATCTATAACCCCATATCCATACACGATTGATGACAATATCTACAAATCATGAACAAGTTCATTTCCAACACGCAGATCCATTCATTATAAGATTTTGTTTTTGAAATATCCCATTAATCCCGCCGTTTTCTTACACGTTTTTTTTATATTTCTTTCATGATACTTGTACATTAAAACGAGATTGAACTAAATTTGAGTGCATTTTTTTATGTCGATAGAGAGTTGGTCCTTTCACGAAGCTTTTTCTTCCCCGCGGCTGATTAATTGAGCAACTGTCCCAGGCGCTTTACGAGATCGTAAATTTCCCGCAATTGATGACACCGGCATCATATTCCAATTAAAGTATCGCTTGATCTGCCACTCTGATCTGATGATCTGATGCAGAGTGCACTCGTCGGCCCAGTGGAGGAAGTAACACACAACGGCACAGCAACAACAAAAAAGCAAGCAAGAAAAGGCATCAAAAACCACTTGGAAGTCAATTTGCAAACATCTCATCTGCCTCTCAAGTGATCGCGGTCGCGTGTAGGATGCTGCCGGTACCACCGAATCCAATTCCCGTTCTACTCAATCCACCCACAGTATGCACACACACACACACTCAGTGACAGGGCAGTGTCGTTCAGTATGACTCTTTTCTCACACCCCCCGGAGCACTCCCGTGGCTTTAGCGGCATCTGCTTTTAGGGATCGTTGGACAGGAATGAAGACAAAACAACATCAACAACAACAACAGAAACAAAAAAACATCCGAATCCCAGGACGTTCACATGCAACTGTTAGAATCACACACCCATTCCCGGGAACACTTTCACAGCAGGGATCTGCAACTGCACCCGGCAATGAATGGCCCGTGTGCGTCCCAACAGTTCATTGTATGCTCCACCACCTTCGCAAGACGTTGATTGTTCAACTTCTTAATTAAATTTCGTACCGTAATCGTTTCGTCGGCCAACTGACGAGATCCGTGGTGGTAAGGTCAACGAACTGCCAAAGTGGAAGGAAGTGAGCGTGATCAAGCTGGGCGTTTGTGACATTCCGTTTGGTGGTTCATTACGACCCAGCGCTGATTGCTGTTGGCTCTGTAGTAAAGCAAACCTGTTCTAGGAAGCTAAATATAGGCCAGTGTCCAAAAATGGTTCCATCCACTTGAAGTGCCGTCTATGGGAGCTAATGTTTGTCCGGCTTCTCGCTTCGTCTAGAACCAAACTTCTTGACAAGAAAGGGAAAGAGAGGAACATCATCATCTTTCGCCGGGTTCGAGTAAAGCCGATCATATTGCAATTTGCCACGCTCATTAAGATGTTCTAATCCGCTATTATATTCGACTTAGAGCAGCTCACATCATTCCAGACTTCAAATAATCCTACAAAACCCTAGGAAATGTGATTTTTTTTCTCAACTCGTCGCTTTCTATAGGAATCTGTTTTATGTTCGCTTATCGCAAAGCCAAACCAAGCAATAGGATTCAATGTTCACCACGTTAGATTATTGTTATCTCTAATTTATTCTATTGGAATGATCAAAGCGCTATCTATCTAATGCCCATGTATCACATTCTGCTACCAATGATCATCAACTTTATGAGTTGGTAGCCGAAAGGATCATACACAACTTAATATTTATCAATTTTCATGATTTACGATGAAAGTTAAAGGCTTATTTCAGTTCCAACTACTGCTGACTCGTACAAAAACATGTACCAGGTAGCCGTTTTGCATAACATATGTATGCAGAAAAAAATTTCAGGGTTATTTTCATTTTTAACGGGTTGTTTTAGCTCTCATACTTCTAAAAAAGAAAATATGTGGATAGCTTTTACAACAAGATTTTTCGTTTTATGTGAATGAATCATACTATTAAATTGGCTCCGTGTATCTTAAAAAGAACACATTTAACCATATTGCAAAACCATGAGCTCAGAAGAGTTTTTTTTTGTCAAATCAAAACTAAAGTTAAAACATCACACTTTTTTTGCCTATCACTCACAATTACTGTACACGAAGGTTGCATCATTATCTGGTTATTTTTAACAATTGTATCTCAACAAAAACTACACACCAATTATCAAAACATCACCACGACTCACCTGACATTTCCACCGCATCATGCTATCGAATTTGTTCTTTTCCCTCCAGCTATCAGAAACAACGGGTGGGACGTTATTGTGTCTCTTAAACTATGTCCACTTTACACGTAGCACTCAGCAGCACAGTTTGTACAACAACACTTCGAAATGTAAACCAATTGTTTCCACCACCCAATCCAGTTTCACGTGCGAAACAACACTACGGCCACAACCTCACAACCCGTTTCCGTGCTAGCGGAAGCAGCTAGTTCCTGTCGGATGATCGCCCTCGGCTACACTGATCTGTGCCAAACGGTTGGTGTGTGTATTTATAAAAAAAATTTGGGCAGCTCGTCAACCGCTTCAAACAACTCCCCAGGCCAGGCACACAAACACACATGTCACCGTGCCCAGTCTGCTATTGTGCGTCGGTTTAGCGGCAAGCGTCCATTCATACGAGCGAAAGCGAGCTTTTTTCCCGCGCGTACAACCCTTGTTGTGTGCTTTCTTAGCATTTTGTTTCCCCCCTTTTTTACTTCAGAGAGGTGTGATCAAAGGAAAGCATTCTTTACAGATCCACCATCCCGGTGGTCAGTTGAAACAACAAATCGCACCTAACAAATTGGCAAAACTTTCTGCCAAGAGTGCCACACAAAAAAGTGCGCCAAATAATGGCTGACTTGACGGACAGTTGTGAGAACATTCCGTTAAATGCGGCTCGATAACGACGTGCCAGAAGGCTGAAGGTTTGTAATCTTTGCTTACTGACTGGTTGACAGAGAGTTTTATAGTTATGTGACCGAGGGGATCAAGTTAATCGTAAAATGGTTTTATTACATTTACCCGAAAAATTCTGCAACATGATAAACCCATTCAAATCAGCCATTTTGCACGGGTTATGTCATCTTAAGGAAATTTTAATAACAAGTAAGAATGAAGAACTTCGTTCCCACGAGAGTGGCGCTAGGTTGGAATCATTTTATCCATACTTCTCCCGCGTTTCTGGCTTCATTTATCACCGGAGTAATGAAACCAATACCAAGTGGGTGGTTGGCGTTCGGTCATCACGTGTGCCCCGTACACACGGCCAGCGCTGCAACTGCAGTGCAGTGTTCCCCCCAATTTCGGAAGCTGAAAAGATGCCGGCCAGTCCGGTGCCGTCTTCACAGCCGGTACCGCTTTAAGCGACAGTATGACAAATGTAAACGATGCGTGTGCCTTTTCTTCGCCCGTCCGGGCACCACGGGGTAGAACAATGCTAAGTGATGAGTCCGCTAAGCGGTTAAAAGATTTAGTGCGAAATTAATAGGAGGAAATTTGTGACAACGTTTCACCTCGTGGAGCAGAGCTTACTTTACTTTATGAAGCTCCGAACCGGTGAGTCATCGGGTGTAAAAATGAGCACAGCATTTATTTATGGTCCTGTTGGGATGTAGCGAAGCCCATACAATGCTGGCATTATTGTTTTCAGTGCAATTAAACTCTCCCGCTTCCTGGATTCGCTACTTAAATGTTGTGCCACAGTAAAAATCTGGGACAAATGTTATGATCTTACGGTATCTGCGCCCTGGGCGAGATAACTTTCATCTAGGCAAATGATTCATAGCTAATTCTCGGCTGTCGGTACAAAAGACCGGTCAAAAGGTGCGGTAGTGGCTTCTGAGGTTTGCTCGCGGATCCCATGTTGAAGGAACAAACGAACCGAAATAGGGCAATATCTTGCCTTGTTTGGTGGCACTTTCGCTATTTTTGGTTTGACGGAGGGAACAACCCCAAAGGTAGGGTTTTACTTTCTCCAAAAACGTTTTCAAGGTTGCAAAAGATTGGTATGATTAATGATAACGTGGTTCTTAAAGTTGTGTCTTTTATTCTCAAACCAGTAAAAAAGCATGTTTCATCTTCAAAGTATTTATCTCTTCTGTTTCCTTCCTTGTTAAATGTCTATAACTTAAGGATTATTTGTATCCAAATATCGATTATTATTTGACACTACAACGGAAGTCGGTCGAGGTCAGTTTAACTCACTAGTGAACAGTCAGTTCTGCGTATCTGGGGGTGAACAGGCAGTGCATCCATGCGAAATTCTAATCCACCCATCCATCTATTACAGATCCTGAATCTAAATCAGGTCTTGATCTTATTTTTTTATTGGTTCTCAAACTGCTTCCGATCTCATACTGATCTAGGCAATAATGGTGAAACCATACTCGATTTGTAAGAAATCCAGAACTAATAACGGCACTAGAATTGATCCTGAATCCATACAGGACCTAGTGCTGATCCAGTTCTTCTACTGATTCTCAAATTGATTCCGATTCAGTCCATATTGTTCATAGGATTGATCTCGAACCCAATCAGATGCTTGAAATTGGTTCGCAATCTACACCGACTCTGAAAGTTATCATCATTCGAAACCATTCCTGAAATTTGTGCAGAAACCACACTAGTCCTAGCACTGATTTCCTGCCAATACCGCTTCTGTAATTCTGTACGCGCTTTATGGATTCTAGAACCGATCCGTAATCCATTGCGTTTTTAGAACTAATACTGAACCCGTGCTGGTAGTGGTACTGATCAAGAATCGGTACCAGTCGATGCAACATGGCCGGATTAAGCACTACGAAAACAAAGCGGCCGCGTGAGGTCCAGAAGATTCGAGGGGTCTTCGAAAAAAGGGACCCCCAGTCCCTGGTTACAAGAGAATTTGCTTCTCAAATCTTCTCTAGTTTAGAGTTCCTCATACAACTTCTCGCTAGACACTTCAGAAAGACCTACATTCTTGCGATAGCTTAGGGCCTCCACTCCTGTTAATCCCCCACTGCCTCGGAATGGTCCTCAACCTATTCGCTCAAAGCTTGGAAATAATCCAGAATCCATACCGTTTCGGAAGCCAACTCCAAACCAATACGTTTTATGGAACTGCAATTAATGCCAGTCCTACTACTATTACTTTTGGTGAATTTGTAGCAGTTGTAGAACGAATCTCGAAGCGTTCATGCTCCAGAAACCTACTACGAACAAGGAACTGATTCTACTAATCTTTTGACAATAAACCATTCACGATAGTTGAATTCTTTATAAACATTTAGCGAGTAAATCAAGTTGTTGAAGAAGCCAGGAAATAGATCGATAGCCTAAAAAAACATGGAACATGTTATGTCATATATAGCTATCTAATTAAACTTTTTTTTTCATTTAATACCATTTATTAGGCTTAAGTTCTTTCAGTTGGGATGATGAATGAATGTCAAAAAAGTTTTTTTTATATAAAAAACATTGATGGTTTTTATTCATTATTTACAGTGTTGATACTTGCAACTGGTTTCACATGGATGTCAATGATTGCTTCGTTTCGTTGTTGTGTTTTGCATTTTTTTGGCTCTGCACACCCTTTTCTCCGTCCATCGGCACCCCCGTCCTCATTGGCGCTCAGGGGCTCGGATCGGAGCGGAAGGAGGTAGCACGATTTTCGTGCATTTCGCTGCCAACGCTGTACGGAGGAAAGCGCCTGACTACCAGCAGGATCGGTGCCCTGCCGGTGCATTGTGCAGCAAATAGCAAGTAGTAACGATGGTAGTAGTAAAGTAAGTAAAGTAAGTAACAGTAGCGGTAACAGATCACAGAGAGATAAAGTGAGTGTGTGTGTGTGCGTTGGTGTACACACAATATCAACACATCCTTGGGAACGGGCTGGCTACATTGTAAGATCCCCGTACCCAGGTGAGGGAGGATGAGGCTAGAAGATCATTAGAAATGTCGGCTACAACCATGAGTGGTGCTGCAACCGGCAAGACCAGAAACGAGCTGTAAAGAAGCTCCCGAAGGGAAGGAATATTGATGAAGAGGGGATGACGGGCTGACCCATTCGCTTCGGCTCCGGCACTGGCAGCAAGCTTACAAAAAAAGCTTCACTACAGCGGCGTGCGAAACCGATTGCAGCGATCTAGGCGCCAGTGGCGCAAAGTCACCACGGCGACAACCAGCGGCGTCGCAGCCGCCTGTTGCGCATTGCGCAAACAAAAGCAAATCCGAAAGCGCTCATTTAAATCCACTGATGGTTCCACACAGGTGTTCGCAAGCATCGAACGAAATGCTCGATTGTACGTCTTTGCTTGGATTGGGCTTGGGCTTTTCGTCCTTTAGTAGGCGCTAGGACAGCTGGGTGAGTCGCTACGCTACATCCTTCCGTTCGCAAAACAATGCTTCGTTTGGTCTTCGTTCTACGCGGAAACAGTATGTGTATGATAGAGCGTGAGACAGAGAGATAGTGTTTATGTGTATATGACTACGATTACTAGCAGAAGTGGATAAATTGGCGTTGAGGAGGTGTTGGCGCGGTATCACTTTAGTGCACGTAGTGGCTCAGGACGGGGGCCGGAGCGTAGTGGGCAACCGGGGCGGCGATGACCTTCTGGACGGCCGGGGCAGACTTGTGGACGACGGCGTTGAATCCGTTGTGGTCGTCGGCGGTGTAGTCGACGGTGCGGACCGAACCGTCGGGCTCAACCAGCGAGTACTGGCCCTTGACGACATCTCCGTCGCGCTCCTCGGCCTGCGACTTGATGTCACCGGTATGCGGGTCCTTGATGCCGTAGTTGAACGAGTACTTCGGGTAGGCCTACGGGAGCACACACACACACACACACAAGGGACACACAAGGGACACATCAGTAAACTGTATCATCCCGGGGGCGTTTGCTTTTTTGTGGAAGCAACTTTGAGGTGCGATCCAATACTTACAACAGGCTCGGCAACGACGTGCTTCAGCACCGGAGCATGGACGGCCACCGGGGCGTGGACCAGGGCGTGGGGAGCATAGTGGCCGTATTCAACCGGCGACGCACTGACGGCGACGGCGAGCAGAGCAATGGCAACGAAGCACTACAATGGAAAAACAAAGGAGGAAGCGTTTTAGCATCTCATCAACTGCACGGAACACATTTTGTTTTTTTTTTTTTTTTTTGCACAAGCTGTTCTTAGTCAAAAACATTCCAAACACTACTACTGCATGTTCTCATCGATCAAGAATCACAATACTATGGACTAGAATGCCATTTTAGGGACACCGGATCACTTTTGGCTTTTTTGAGTTATTCTTAATGCGAAATATTCACTTTATTCCACACTTCTCTTAATGCTGTGCACGATTCCCGTACCTTCATGGTGAGATGAGTTTGTTGTTTACTGCAACTGTACTGTGCTGAAGATGAATGGGAACGATGTGTCTGTACCGCTTGTACTTGTTGTGACACTTCAGTGAGAACCAAAACTGAACTGATGCTGACTGCTATGGCCAAAACGTCTTTTATACCGAAATTCAGCCCATGCAGCGCCTAGAATGGTTCGTGCCGCTGCCAGTAAGGACACGGCGCGTGGAGACGCAGACGACGAACCTCGCTCGGGTGTTGTTTTTTTTTTTTGCTTCTTTCGAACCGAAACGTGTCGCATGTCCGACAGCCAGCGGGAGGCTGCTGCTCTCCAACCCCACCGCTGTGGAAAACATAACCTACCGCTGCTGCTAGAAATTGCATACGGGAAGGGGATCTACCATGCAGGAGGGAGCGATCGAGCGAGAGAGGGAGAGGTTCCATTGGGCAAACACTAACTCCAAACACACTCCCACGAGCTCGCGGACGCGGCTCGAGGGGCTGTGTTTGTCCGGGCAGTACGCGAGGGGAAGGGAGCCACGGGTGCGCGAAAAAGGAACTCTACCCGCTACAAGTTTTCATTGAAAAGTTCCAAAACCCGCCCCGAAGGAGCTGCGCCGTCGGCCGAGCTGCGCAGTGGCGCACCGTTCTACGCAAGAAAGCGAGAGTGAGATCGAAAGCGAAAGTGTGGCGTGCAGTGGAAGGGAGTGTTAAGCGGTAGTGCAAGGGATGAAATCGGCTGTGTGCGTGTGAGAGAGAGAGAGAGAATGAGCGAAAGAGTACGAAAATCTCCCCCATTCAAACGTTTGACCCAAAGACGTAGAGACACAGCGCGCGGTACGCGATTAAAAGTGAGAGTAATGAGTGTAGGACACTTTGGATCGAGCGATCCTGCTTGGGGAGGGAGCGTGGTGTCGAGCTTTGCTGGGAGCTCGGGTGGCAGCGGGTAGAACAGTTGCTTCGGTCGTTCGGTGCCCCACCACTACTTGGCTTGTGGAACGCTGATGATCGCGCACAAGATCGTGCACGAGGTGGAAGATTTCTTCTCTATCGCATCTCACCCGTTTTCCTGGCCCGCTTGGTGCGTTCGGGTTTGCTCACCCAGGGTCTTTCGGGGTTTGAGCGTGAAGCATGCATGTTTACGTACCACCGCGAGCGCATACTTCATTCTGAACCGTTTGGCTGCACGGAAGGATCGATCGATCGGTGGCGGAGTTGTGTTAATGGTGTGTTTTTTAAGTGTTTTGAACCAATCTATGTGAAGTGCATATTCATGTTTCGTTGAGAATGTTTGGTACCATTGAAAGTTTGTTAATTAAGCAAAGATTGCGATAATTGGAGTGCATAGTGTAGCTTATGGAAATAAATTTAAAGTACTAGTTGTGGAATGTGTAATTTGCTAGGTGTTTGTAACATGAATCACTACAATACTTTATTTATTCCATTCGGGAGAAGTAGTTCGTTCATTTTATGAATCTCTTTTGTTGCAAGTTGAGGATATCAATGATGCTCTACATTTTTGAGTTGTTTTAAAATATTATGGTTGGTTTTTTATTAGGTCTTTGGTAAAAAAAAACTATAAGATCTTGTTAGACCATCTATTAATCATCTATGAATTATTTAATTTGTAATACGAATAAAACAGTGTAAACTTAGTGAGAAGCTCATGTGAATACAATGTAATTAATAAACACAAAATTTGGCAAACAAAACAATCATTTGTTATGAATCATTTTAACCGAAAATGTCAATAAACACAACCGTTGGACTCATTGTTTGACTATGACATTAAACACTGTTCAGTAAAATCTTGTACTACGGTATTGAACAGATTTAAACAGATTTGAACAGATCCTCTTAATCATCTCTCAAAAGCATTTGCTACTCAATCATTTACACTTAACTGTACAAATCTAACTGTCATCAGTGCTGAACTAGACTTTGGATTTGTTTGTGCACCAAATACAGCTCGTGATCCGCATACATCCTCTTTGCTAACCAAAGGGCGACCTTTTCCGGTTTTGTTGAAAATTTGGACATTCTGATTCTGTCCTCATCGATTTGTATTTTACATAGAACTCTACCAGTAATTTTATTTAGTTTATTTATATATGCCGCTGGTTTATAATGCTGATTGCTAACTGGAGAAGATAGAGCCTTAAAAAAGTTTCACTTGAAATAACTTTAGTTCTAAAATTGAGATAGAACTTGAAGGAAATTTCAATCTTAATTATTAAACAATATTTTAAAGACTGGCAAATTCAACCTCAAGTACTCCAGAGAACTTCAACTTCAAGAATTCGAAAACAGTGTAAATCAACGGTATATCTGAAGCAGGGATCTCGAATCTTTTCAGTTAGCAGGCCTCATTGCATTGATGCTGGGGACTATTTTGATATTATCTTTAGCTAATTACCGATACAATATCTCTATGATAATAACATACTAACTGAAAATCATCACCAGTTGCATTGCAGTTTCTTGAGGTTCACATTAGAAGCCGGATTTTGTCTATAGCATTCATAGTTTTTAGTATTTAGTGTGAATTGAATGAAAAGAAGCATGCGTATCAAGTAGCACAACAAGAATAGCGTCAATAATTGTTATTATTTGTTTACCCCCTTGAAACAACTTAGACTTAGACTATAAGTATCCTTCAATTGCCTAAACCGCAACTTATGCTACGGAATTTGATTATGTAGTCATTTTTGCATCAAAGTTTCAAAGCAATATTTGTGCAATATGCAGTGCTAATTGAATTCTCCGTTTTGACTCTGAGTAAGAATAATATTTCGAAGTCAGTTTTACAACTATCAATATTCAATATTTCATCCTTACATAACAACCAAATCATAAACCATATCAATTGCTATTTCAAACGGGGTAAAAAACATCACGAAACAATTAAAACTAGGTAGTCTGTCCATTCTAATTGCCGCTTATTTACCAAATCAATGTACATCATACATCTTCATTTTACTCCCTGTAAAATAAAATGTGTGATTTATCGTCCCGGGCATTTGGTATTGACGTATCGGTAACCTTTAAATAAATCTTCCCTTTTCATCGACGCCGCAACCGATCCGTGATCTCTTCATCACCTAACGAAGGCATAATTGATCGCCGCTAAATGAACCAGCAAAAACGGAAATCGGTTTTGACGATTTCATGCGGTTCGTTAACTTTTTGCACGCGTTAGATTTACCCACTTACCTTACCCGGCGTCGGTAGCGACCGAGGGAGAGCAAAAAATCAGCGGAAAACATATGAACCCTCCTTCCTTGCCCTTTTTTCCACCCCATTCTGGCCAGGGGCAGCATCGTTTCGATACATTTACCCCGTACACACAGCCACACACAGCCACACTTTACAAGGTTTCAATTACTAACGCGTGAACCATCGCCACCAGAACGATCATAATTGTGCCCAAAAACCACGAAACCATGCCGCCAAACATGCCGGCGCAGCATGATTGCTCAAGCCTCGGTTGGTGCCCCTCCGGCCACGCTGAATGGTACCCCCCCTCCCCTGTAGCGTGATGGAAGCGAGAAAATAAAGAAACAACCTACACCGTGATCGCAGCTTCACATCACGGCCAAAGGCCATATGTGTGAGAACTTCATTCGCGCTGACCGCGGTTCCGTCGGTTTCGGTCTGCAGCTGCGTGCAATCGTGCAGCTGTTTATGTTGCGCTTGTTTCTTCCGATCGATCAGTGCTGGGGCACGCTAGAGGGAAGGGCACCGATTCTCATAAACGGTGGCCAATGATGCAAACGACCGATACACGACCGTATCTGCTCGGGTCCGTGCCGGATCGCAGCCGGTAATTACTGAGGAACGGGAAGCGATACCAGGGACGCATCGCATACGCAGTGACATTGGAGGACACCGCCACTAAATGAGTGTCAGTCCGAAAATTGATTAGAAACACGATGCGTTTCCGAAACACAAACGCACACAAAAGAACGCCCGAAACGATTCAGCGCCGGAGGAGATGCGAGCGGAATTGAAAGAAGACCAAATCAATCTTAGACAGCGAGCTGAGATTAACACACACACACACAACACACACAGCAAGCCAGTGCGGCCGTCTCCCAAAGAAGGATGTGGCGGAGATTGAACTCCACTCTTCCACTTTGCCACCTTTCCCTAGCCTACCTTTGGCATCAATTTGGTTGGCGTGCGATTGATCTTGATCTTGATGAGCCCGAATGGTGCCCGAGGAAATGGCATTCGCTTTTGAACGGCAGGCAAGGGCGCTAGAGCGCGCGTGCTCTAGCGCCCGCACCACCGCTGGGCATGTAAATGGGGAAGGGCATCAAATGCAGCCCAAGATTGGACCATAATTTCAGTCACGATCCATTGATCGCGTTTTTATGGCGCATCTCCAGGCCGGGCTGCGTAGTTTTTGAAAGCGCCTTGGGGCGAATTTTGTGCAGCGGAACACAGTCGGGTAGTGTAATCTTTACGCTTCGGTGGAGCTTTGTTTTGTTCGATTTTAAAAGCTTTAATAAAAAGTCTAGGGGAACATATTTATCATACTTTTTTTCGAGAGCCTGTTTTAAATTTTAATCTTTTACAATAAAGATTTATGTCCTCCTCTTTTTACAATTATTTTGTTCCAAACATTTTTATTCAGCAGAACACATTATTATAAGAAATTATTTCTTATAATAAATAATAATAATTTTATTATTATTAATTATCTTTACCAATTTGTAGACTAACCACTATTAAAATAACACAATAAGGTTTGTTAGATTTTTTTGAATATGTTTTTCCAGTACAAATTATATGGTTTATTTATTGACTTTAATGACCTAGAAACATTTTCACCATAATGAACTACTTACAAATTTTCTTCTAGAAAATAAACTTAAATGCTAAATCAATCAACCCTCTTTAAACTCTGAAAACTTGTCAACTGGTCTACTAAGTTTATTTAATGCTTAAATATTTTCGCTAGAATTTCTTAACACTTAAAACATCGCAAAGCATTAGCTAAATAGCCTAATATTCATCATCTTGATGAATTTTTAATCAACCAATCATCAAATTCACACCATAAACGGTCCCACAACAGCTACCGCACCTCCCGAACGAAGATAAATCATCGGCTCAAACAGCTTGCTCGCAATGGTTGCCAATGGGAAGGGTAACGCTTCTTACCAGTAGCACGTAAAATGCTTTGTGGGTAGGTTTTTAATTTCCAAAAAAATAATTAATCGCTCCACCAGCACGATAACAGATCGTATCGTAAAATGGGGCTCGTCGGCTTATGTTTTCATTTCTCTCCCTCTCTTGTTTCGCTTCCATAGTGCCAGCTTTGTTACTTTTTGATTGATCAACGGTTAAGTGTACAGCACAGGAAGGCAAGCACCAGCATGCACCCAAACCCATCGATTACCGTTTCATCACCAAATACGGTGTGCCGAAGCAGCAACAACACCTCCATTGCAATCGATTCAGGGCAGAACAAACGAACGAAAGACTTGTGCGTTAGAGCGACAGCACGATGGCAGGCGACGAACCCTTTTGTGGTGCGTTTTTACTCTTTTCTTTCGATGGGCTCGATTTGGGTCAAGGGCTGTGGGAGGAGTGAACAATCAAAATAAAAGCCAACACCAACACACACACGCGCGAAACACGACACATTAGCAGCGTTACAACGAGGAAGCTCAATCAAAACGCACCTCGAGCCCTTTTGCCCTGCTTGGAGTGGAGCGAACGGATGCATTGCATTGGGAGCGTTGTGGTTCCCCGGGCCGTGTCTGGTGCACGAAACAATCAAACCGTCACACGGCTCGCGCAGATACATGCATACATACAAATACATACGTTGGAGATTTATTTTCGTCCCCAGAGGCGATCCTCCCGCGGGCCTGGAACCGGCGACCTGGCCCATCGAGCGACCGACCACCGAACGGCGGCTGCCAGAAGCACTGCGAACGGAGCGAACTGGCAGCGTTTGTAGCGAAATTTCCCAATCCATGTGAAACTACGTTACTGCGCCACACCATATAATATTGCAGGCACTGCTGGCACGATCGCTTCGTCTACCAGCCGGTCTGGACAAACGACAGCCCCGCCAGCCATTCGCGCGACGTCAACCGGGTGCCCCGTCTTGCACCGTGTTACCTTGCACCGTTATTGAAATGAAAGATGAAGCGGACGAGAGCGAGAGAAGAAAAGAAAAATAAAAGCCAATTTCGTAATCAATCCATTCTCCTAGATTCTCATTCCATCTCTGCCCAAGTGTGTGTGTGTGTATGTACAATTTGTTCTTTTTTGTCTTAGTTCCTCCATCCAATCGAACTCCCTGGCGCTGTGCGCTTTTTCCACACGCGATTGGCAACGATTTTCGGGCAATGATTGCGCGATTCGGCCCGCGATGGCGTCCAATAACCATCGTACTTAACCCGTGCATGCATGATCATAAAGCGGACGCAGCACTGTATGCAAAAAAAAGCCTCCAAACCGTAACGCAAGACCTGGTAAGCGACCGGGTCACCGAGATCGGTAGCGTTGCTCGAATTTTTAAGATCCATCGACCCGAAGTTGCTATCCCGAACGCACTTTGACCATCCATTTAGCGCCATTTTCGTCAACCAAATCCGATGTCGTTAAACTTTTCGATGCACTTATTTGCTTTCATTTTATTTTTACTCGCTCGTCTCGCAGCGTCACGCAAAAGAAAAAAGAGCTGTTGTCCCGGCACGGCTGTTGAGCGGAGCGACAAAACGCACCACAAAATTCATAAGTAGACACCATGGTCGACACCAATTGCGTTACCATTTGATATCTTAATGTGTTGAGATATTGCCTTACATTAGCACGGGCCTGTCAATCGGTGCAGGTCGCAGGTGCGGGACATAAACCTACTTCGCAGTAATTTCTACCGATGGTCCGTGTTTGGCGAAGGTTACCGGTGAGGGGTCGCGATGGCCTCATTTAGGCTACTCCGCATGCTGCAGCGATGCTTTTTGCAGGGCAAGAAGGTGTGAAAAGCAACTAGTACCTGTTGAGAAGGAACGAGTTTTTCTTTTTCGATGATCAGCATGCCAAGTTCTAATCATTTCGGTGGATATTAAAGTAATAAGACGTGTTTTGTACCAGTTCGGGCGGTCTAAGAAAAATACGAATAGAGGTTTATCGATTTTTAATTATTTATAAGGTTAGAATCGCAACAAGTGTTGCCTGCTGCAATATGCTGCGACTGTCCAAATGAGATGATGAGATGAGATGAGATGAGATCGCAAAGACAACTTACGTTATGTTTGCACTTGATTATATAAAATGTAACTTATTAACAGCAAATTCAAATGGTCGAATTGGTCTACTTCAGAAGTGATCTAACAGGTTGGCTGATAAGTCCCCGGTCTGACACATAGATGGCGCCGCTAGTATTAAATGCATATTATTTTTATATAGTACCAACCT
>KB667766.1:161300-174572 GCA_000349065.1 Anopheles quadriannulatus
CACACGTCGCGCTCTTTGTCTTGCGATCGCTCTCGTTGGTGTGCGAAAGGTTGCTGCCCGTTCTGGCCGCCGGTGTCTGTCCCTGCTTGCCCTGCACTGTTAGCTTTAGCGGACCCACGTGAGCCGGACTCGGGAACGTCGATCCACCGCACTCGACTGCCCGTTAAATGCCTTTACAATTGGTTGTTTTAAACGCACCGTGTAAAACCGGGAAAATGCCGGATCGGGCTGCTGCTAGGTGGGTTTGCCAAAGTTGCGGCACACAAAACTTTTATGTAGGTACGCGCCTTTAGCTTCGCAAGAAGCATGCAAAGTGCTGTTTCTGTGAGCAATTGGCGGAAGTTGCTGATTATGGGCAAATAACATTCTCATCTGACACTTTTTGTCGCTTCCTTTTTTCCATCGCATTCTTTTGCAACCGTTTCGTCAGTCATCTTACCAACACAATGCTTGTCAACGGCTCAATTCATGCGTCAATACGATTGCCGATATGATTAGTTGAATTGTTTAATCTGCTAGTTTTTTTTAAGGAAGTCTATGAAGAACTTTTCCATTTTTCCTTCATGAAGTATAGTTTATTCATTCAAAAAAAAAAGGAAAATATTGTGAAAGTAATACAAACAAACACTAAAATTTGTATTTTTAAAGAGACGAATTGAAAGGAGTAGCAATAAATCAATAGAAAGCCATACAATAAATAAAAAAATATATTTTTAAATAAAAACACAAAAAGTGAAATAAAATAAATCAAATGTAATACAAAATATTCAACAACCTTTAAAATAAAATAAACACAAATATATTTATTAAAAAAAAACATGGAACAAATAAGGTCAAAAACCAAAAAACAAATAAAATAGAATAAGACATATAAATAACAATGACAGCAATTAATTTGAAAAAGATTATTTTTATTGAATAGTATACGCTTTCAAAGAATTGATAAATACAGACAAACAAACAAATAGATGGATTGTTTAAACATGCCTTCATTGTGTACACACGATAGGAACGATCTTGCAGCATTAAAAGGGGGGGGGGATACGTTGTGCTTAAGAGTGCAAAATAAAAACAATATATTCATGTAAACTGTATGACAGCTGCCCGTTTCATAGGTACATGGAATGCGTATTGAAGTGTGCTGCATTTTATCCCCAATGCACACCGCTATCGATAGAGCAACCCATTTTTATGGACTTTGCATGGTTTTCTTCGCTGTCCAAACAACCCATCAACGTAATTCGGGCGGACTCTCTCTATCACTCTCTCTCTCTCTCTCTCTCTCTCTCTCTCTCATCCTATCTTTCTTCTCCGCTGAAAAAGTAAGCTCTCCCACACTCACGCGAAGTGTTCTCGTGCTTCTCGCAATGTGTTTGCTTCCCTTTTGTTAAAAGCTAAGGAAGACAAACCCTGGCGCTACTGCTGCTGTTCGGGTTTGGGCTGGCAGGGGCGAGAAATGTTCCACTACAAGCTGCTAGCGCGCTGACCTTCGGTTCGCCTTGCCGTACGGTTTCGGTGTCTCCAGGCCGAGCCGACTCTTTGCGCGGCTTCGCTGATTAGTTTTCGCAAAATCCCACCGAGCCACAAAAACCTGTCTGTATGTGTGTTTGCTGAGAAACAGACACAGAGAGAAAAAGAGAGAGAAAGAGAGAGAGAGAGAGTGCGAGGGACGTAGATAGCCCAACAGCAGCACTTTCGAAGGACGAGTCACTGACACGTTTCTGATTTACGTCAGCATTGGAGAAAAGGGAAGTCGTTTTCGCACTTCAAAACTATTGCTGCAATGTACGCTCTTGTCTTCTTGTTTCTCCCTTACACGCACATCGGTACACACACACACACACACGCACGCACACATTTGCACACAAAGGTTGTTTAGGATCGTATAATGAGCCTCTTACTCGAAGCCGCATCTTCCACGCTTCGGCCCGTCCTTCGGTGTGTCAACCGCGTTTCCGCTCCTGCCGTCTTCGAGCAAAGGCAAACTTCTCCGCACAGAAAAATCCGCATTGTACGGGTATAGGGCAAAAGGGAATGGGATATGGGCCAGAGGGTGGTTTGGTAGGATTAGGAGAGCGGCATGAAAGCCTCTTTTGGACGACGACGACGACGACGAGGACGACGACGACGACGAGGACGACGACGACGACGAGGACGACAACAATGCGCCCTAAGGTACCATAATGAGGCAAGCACACAAACACACACACACACCCGTACGCAGAGCTGTGTACGGATGCGTATCGAGTGCGGCTCTTGAGCGGTTCTAAAAGCCGGGACGAAAAACGCATGGTTTGAGCACGTGTAGCACGGATCTAAAGTGATCTTTTTGCTGAAGCGTGACTTACCTCCCGGTCTCCCCCCCCCCTAAAATCCGCAGCACAAGCGTCAGCGTTTATCTTCTAACCATTCAAAGGCCTGCCACAAAAACACCACCAGGCATTAATTTGTAGGGTTTGCTGTGGAGGTTTAAACCATTGAAAGCGGCTTAAAATCCGGTTCGAAGGACCAAATTTGAAAGCAATGATTCAAACAGTGCCATGAGCATGCGGGACAGAGATTTGAAGGTTATTTTAGTTTTAAATGCATAAGCTACACAGAAACACCGAAAACGAATGTTCAATCTGTTCAAACAAACGGGTATTTTGCTTTTCCCTTTTTTTTTCTTTTTTTTTTCACCACACGTCACCGAAACAAATACTCCGCAAACAAAGCCCCGCAAAGCTTTGCTGCTTTGCTATGGCAACACGCCGCCTATTATGGAGCCGTCGCTATTCTTCTACGTTTCCCTGCACCGTCCCAACCTTTCCCTCACAGGCAGGACACAGGCGCGGAGCGTCGCGAGGCACTATGCGGATAAAAATAACGCATCCTTTGGACGCGCCTCGGAAACGGTGTGCGATGGGTGGGGAGGGTGATGGAGGTGGTTAGGGGACCATCAATCAGAATCGTGTTTGGAACGTGCTCGATCCTCATTATGAGGCTTATTATTATGAGTCCTGCCAGGGGGGGAGGACGGTAGGGGGTGGCCGTGCCGCATGTCACCTGTGGAAGGAGGTGAGCTACTGGGCGCCTCCATGTAGAGCGTTCGCGTTGTGTTTATTTTACGGATACATATTATTATTCTAATAATTGAGATAGTTTGAAAACAATCTTGGAAGAATGTGTTTGAACAATACATTTAAATGCATTATTTTAATTGTTGATATGACGTGTTTCGCACTAGCGATTGGTTGTTGCTCTGTTTTAGTCCTTCGTCGCCGATCAGCGACAGTTAAATAGTTATAGATAGATATAAGATAGGCAGACGACCTGCGCCCCAACGATCCCGTCGATCAATCCTGGCGCCTATGCAGTGATGTGACCCCGGGAAGACAACACACGACGGCAAACGGGTGTCGAACAATACACAGACACACACACACGGTACCGCGGCGCACAATCGTATAATACAAATAGCGGTAGCCGCCAGCGAGACTCATCAGGGTCACCAACGGTCGTGTACCGTCCGCTCGTGATGCTGCAGGCTAGCTTCAGTCAAGCATTGCGCAAGCACAGGGGTCAACACAGTGCTAAGCTGATGTTTCTATGTGTGTGTGTGTGTGTACGTGTGTGCATGTGTTTTTTTCTTCTCTCACTCAGTTTTTGCTTCGGGATTTGTGGGGGGAGGTGGGCTGGCGTAAATCAGGTCGGTCGCCTGTTTTGGCAGCTTTCTAGGGTTAAATTATTTTTAACACATTCACTGCCCCAACTTCCTCCTTCCGTTGATTGCCCTCCTGCCCCCCTCCCCCCTTCTTCGTCCACCCTTCCTTGTGTGCTTCCCATTCTGTTTGCTGCGGAATGCTCCGTCTCGCTGCTGTGATACGAATTAAAGAAGATACACACACACACACACACACACACACACACACAGCAATAGCAGAACGGCAGACCGGCGCTGCGATGAAAGCGAATGAACCCACGTCCAAATAACAAAACCAGCGTGCACGCGTGTACGCGCCCGTGCGGCACTCGGCGGCCAAGCAATCGGAATGCAGCATTGCTTATTCCGGCATTCGAACACATTCCACGGCGTGAATTAACCAACCAAACCGGCCCGGGCCAAGCGAGAGCGCTATCGCTGTCCACCGCACAGAGAGCGGGAGGGAGGGGGTTTTGTACTCCTCCTCTCGCTCCTGCTTCTCGTGCCGCTCCACGCGCCACATCACCTTTCTTTGCGCTACATTGGAGCCTTCGCTCGGATCGGTAAAGATAATTGGAACGAAACCGTCAGCGCCATCGGTCCGGTCTGGATCGGCAGATTGACTGGGCGCGATTATGGCGATATCAGGATTTTTAGAACTAATTAATATAATGCCGGGATTTTCACCCGATTTGATGGATCGAGATAGGGGGTAGGGGGGAGCACTTTCACACTCTTCCTACTCCCGCCCCCTCCCCATCACGGTTGGTGGAATTTGTGCGAGTGGATTTTTATTGTTCGAAATTTCGGTTCCTCCGCTTTTCATTTCAACGAACGCCGGCCTACAAACTGCAAGGGCTTGCAAGGGAATGGAGATAAAATCAATACAACTCGAGGGAGGTGAATGGGGATCTTGTAAGCACGGTGCGGTGGCACTGGAATGAAACTGACACGCGGCCGAAATCCGAAGCGATGGGCACAAAATTAGCGTCTAATTAATCAAACACCAGGCGCCTCCTTCGCACCACGGAGGCGCATGGGGACATAATTGAATTAACCAAAAGTGCTTTAAGGCGCTCTAACGTTTGTTTTGCACGGTTGAAATTTAAAACAAGTGCAAATGGCAGCATCCAACGTGGATTTGGTTGGTGGGAAAGCACCTTCAGGTGGTACGTTTGCGCTCGCCCACTGTCAGCTACTGGGCGCCTCCATGCGATTTATTCTTTTTCCTCTCTGTCTCTGTCAAACGGGCCATGCTCCAGCTACTGGTCAGTGGGCATCAAGCAATTAAAGTGTTGGCAAAAAATGAAAAAAAAAAACAAGCAAATGAAAAACTTTCCTTTTAATTAGACGGGGCATAATTACAAAATACAGTAAAATATACGACACTTCCTATTTTCTGTTCTTCTGCACGGGATCGGTTTCCTACTGTGGCCAAATATCACGGCAGGGTAATAGAGCATTGATTTTTTGGTTTTGTTTTTCTTTCATCATATTTGGCAAAAAAAATTGCCAACACCAGATAATGTGCAGATGCTACCAGCAAGCAGGACAATAGATGGTTATCCTCCTTGTTCCCAATGATTCCCATGATTGGGGCAGCGTATATTTAATGCGAGCAGCACTTGAAATCATTTGGAAAATTGCTCGCAAATCGGTCGCAATTCAATTGCCCGCTGAAGCCGATGAAATGAAACAAAAATAATAAAAAAGGGAGAAACAGCACAACAGCAGCAGTAGCAGCAGCAGCAGGAACCTTGTTAGCCGCCCTCGACAGAGATAGAAGAACGAATGTTTGACTCTATCAGTTTTTGTCTATGTGTGTGTGTTTGTGTGTATGCTTGTATCGGTACACGGAATGGTACGATGCGGCAAAGTCCAACAACCCATCGCCAGCTGGCCGAATTGGCAACCTCATCACAGCATCTCAGCTCTCCCGCGTATCGCTTGGCTCTACCATCACCGTCACCCGACCCAAATGTGTGTGTGTGTGTGTGTGTGAGAGAGAGAAACTATGCTTGAAAGTATGTCACTGTATGTGTGCCCATTTTTTATGATTCTCTCAACTTGAGCAAGCAAATGTGAGAGCGAACGTGAAGAGCGTAGTGGAAGTAATTGAATCGATTCCTCTGTCCCGTTTGCCAACCGACACACCGTGGATGCTGCAGCAAACGGCGATGCTGAATGGCAATCTCAAAGGCGAATTGATTGAGCTGTAAATAATTTCAACGATCAAGAAAGAAAGAGAGAGAGAGAGAGAGAGAGGCAGCGATAAAGAGAGTGTTCAGAGTAGAGAGCCATCGCAGGCGAATTACTCGGCGCGAGATAGGTGCATTCTTTTGCCCGGCACACGAAGAGATTGTGAGAGTCAACCAAAGAGAAAAAGAGAAAGAGAGAGAGAGTGAGAGCACTGGCTCTCCGCATGTGCTGGGAAATGCGGGACACGCGCGAGAGCGAACGGTTGTGTTGTGCTGAAAACTGACCCAACAACCGCACCGAGTCCGAAAACTCAAGGTCTGCATTGGTCCGTCCCGCATCCCGTACCAAACGGTGCCTCCGACCGTGCCCGCCCCTCACGGTGGTGCTGTGTATTTTAAAGTTCCTCTCCTCTCTCCCTCTCCGCTCCCTTTTCATGTCTCGGCTCGGTTGAGTGGCCCATGGGCGACATGTCACCCTCTGGCAGCGCTGCGTCCGTATGACGCACGAGGTAGCCTAGGTTTCCCCCTAATTGGTTTGGTGAGGGTTTTGTGTCTTGCCAATGATCGTTGAAGGGGAGTTTTGATTTTTTGTTCCCCCCTGGGGGGGTGGAGGTAGTCATACGATCATCCAACCTTGAACGCGTGGTCGATGATCGTGGAAGAAGGAAGCGTGGCGTGGCGAAGCGGGTTGATGTGTCACCACCGACGACGCCGGAACGCACGTCACCGTATCAGCTGGAAAAACGGGCATGACGAGTTGTATGTGTGTGTTTGTGTGTGTGTGTGTGTGTGTCAAGTATGTTATGACAACAATTTATCTTTCATGTCATTTTTTTCTTAGTAAGAAGTGTAAAAAAGCGAGTAAAAGAGAGAAAGAGTGTCAAAACTTCAGCGAAAGAGCCCAAATTGAGCTGATGACTTTGCAATAAATGATTATAAAAAAAAATCAACCCCACACGCACACACAGATACACGTTGGGCTGGCAGCAGAGGTGGTGGAGAACAGGGCAGCCCCCGTTCTGGATGCAGTAAGCACGCACGCACGCATGCACAGAGGGCATGGGCAGGGAAAGGCGTGGTGGAACACTGATGAGAGTCTATTTTTAGCAGCGGCAATGTATTTATGTATCGCTTATGGTGCACTAATAATAGCGCGCGCACACACACACACACAGACAGACAGACATGTAAACACACATATATACTGGCCGGATTCGGTCATCGATCGTCTGTTTTGCGGCGGATTATCATGTTCACAACGAAACCCGCAACAGTGCGCGGGGAGGCCCGAGAAGGCCATTATTTAGTTTCATTTGCAACATTCCTCTTTCCTTGTGGTGCTGCTTTTTGTACATTAAAACACCAAAATCTTTATCGCAAAGTTTTTTTTTTCTTCCCATTTAGCGGAAAAGTGGAGTCAAATTGTGTTTCTTTGTCGGTCCCATGCAGGTCCCAAAGCGCAACCAGTGCTGGAACGGAAAGACCATTACTGCTAGCGACGGAGAAGAAGAGTGCAGGGGTGAGAGACGAAGGGGAGGGGACAAAGTGCGAAGACGCACCGACGCACACGGTAAAATGGGTGCAATGCACCAACCGGCTGCCGAAAATGTTGCCCCGAAAAACCCGAAACCATGAAAGCTCCGACCGGGACCTTCGGCTTTACAGGCGGACAGCGCAAAAGCTTCCGACAAGGGCACGACAAGAGGTAGGCAGAGAGAGAGAGAGAGAGAGAGAGAGAGAGAGAGAGAGCGAGGCAGCGAAAGAAGTGAAGAAACGAAAAGGAAAGCTTTCTCACTCATGGCCGGCTACTGCTCGAACTGGCTTCCACTGCTCGAACCTCTGCCGGTTGTTTGCGCCAGATGGCGCCACCTTACGCGGGGTATGTAAAAAGCGCACTCTGCCGGAAAGCGAACCGTACCGGGGCGTGTGGCAGTTTCAAGTTCTTTGTTATCTTTTTTTAGATTACTCTACGCATACATCGAAAAAATTGGAATCGGAAATTCAATTGAATTCATTGAAATGCGGCAGGTAAAGGAAACGCAGCTCAAGCTAACATTGCACGGGGGTTTTCCCCTTACCATCGCAAATGAAGATATATTTTAAATGCTACCAACGTTATGCTCCACTTGATGGTTCTCTTCCCAACTACAATTGTAAAAGCTTAAAATCAATATTCTCAGCAAGGCAGCACTTTGAAAACACCACACAGGAAACAAAGCAACCGATGCAGCGTGGCCAACGGCTACTAACAAACACCGCCCCAATGTGTGAGTGTAAGTGTGCTTCAGTATATCTCATTTTGTTTGTTTGAACAGTTCGACGGCTTCGGTTGAATTGAACATACCGCCATGCATAAGTAAACGGTCTGCCCCGACATGCATCATTTTTAGTTTTTTATTTGTTTGGTTTGTAGTACAGGAAGGCAGGTGGAGGAGAGGGTGGGATGGTGAGTGGGTAAAGTGTTGCAGCTACAACGGGCAGAGCGAGGAATGCATTTTTCATGTCGAAAACGGCGTTGAGCGCCAGGGAAGGCAAATGATGAAGTTTGTCGCTTACCACTTCGATCCGGCTCGAAGGACCAAAACTTGACCTTCCAGAACTCACAGATTGCTAGCAGAGCTGGTATTGCTTAAAATTATGTTGAGATGAACACATACACACAAAAACCAAACAGAGCAAGTAAAGGGAGGGAGGGGTGAGGGACAGCGTGCGTGGGTGGGTGTGCGGATATGCGGCTACATCAGCCGCACGAAATGTAAGCCACGAGGCCACCGACGGACGTCATCGAATGCCGCAACCGAGCGCAACGTCAAGGTGCAGGCCGTGTGTCTGTGTGTGTATGTGTGTGTGAAGCAAAAAAAGAAGACACACGAGACAACGGTAGCAGCGGGGGGGGGGGGGTGCTGAAGGTGAACAAAATTTGGTTACATCTGCCTGCTCCTCTCTTGCTCGCTTTTCCCCTCGGCTTGATTGCATTGGAACCAGTTTTGCTTCTTTTTTTTGGCGTTGCATGTTCATTTGCATTGTTTACTTAATGTTTCCTCCTCCCCTCGTGCTAGTCGCAAATGTCACAGACGGTAACAAAAGGGCCAACAATGAGTGTGTGCGTTGACCTAGACGCAATCGGTGAAAACACACACACACACTCACATGTGATACAAAGCGCTAAAGTGGTGATGTGGCGGTACTCATGCACAAAATTAGACACTCCTCCTGCTTGCTTCATCCACACTCGTGCTCTCGCTCTCTCTCTCTCTCCCTCACACACTCTGTCTGCAGGGGGGAGTTCTATTGGGGCAGCCGCTTCCACCTCTTCTGATCGATGCTAATCAACAAGTAAAATAATACGCTAGTTCCCCTCCCCGACCGCCCCGTCGCCTTGCCACCCACTCTGTTATTTGATTTCCACCTTCAACCCCTGTTGCCACCCATCACCCACCCATTTGTACAAAGCGTTGAATTGAATAGTCCTTTTTCTTCTTCGCCGCACCATCGCGTCTCGCTTTTATTCGATGATTTTATTTGTCTTCGCCTGCTGCTTGCTTCCTGCCTCCCCTTACCCCTTGCCACGCCATTTTCTGTATCCTCTCTGAAGGGTCGTAAGGGTGCCAATCGGGCACGACATTCGGTAGTCCACGCGTGACGTCAACAGATGTTAAGTACACCGACAGCCGAGGAGAGGAGTCACCATATCCCACCCCCCCCTCTTCTACCGTCTAGAGAATGCTTCAAGCGGAAACTAGGCCGCCGGCCGAACCTCCCTTTGTCGAGTGTGGCCGCCCGGTTCCGTGCCACTGCTATACCCTCACCCGTCCCTGGCCCGCGAGATTGTTGCAAGAAGATACAAATTTCGAGCCCAGCCCGAAAGGCTGCCAGTTAGCACGAGCCCGCTTACAGTAATGGGGCACGCGAAACTGCACTGCAGTAGTGCCGCTGCCGCATCTAACACAACTTCTCCGCCACCGGCGTCATCCGCACGGCCCTGTCCAATAGTGGAGAGTAAAATATGGAAATAAAGGCAAAATGTTCTCATGAGTCTGTTTGAACGTGTCAGAGAGAGAGAGAGAGAGAGAGTGAGACAGAAGAGCCTACAAGACAATGATAGGCTAATAACAACGTGTTAGGAATAAAATGTTCAAGCTGCGTGATGCTTGAATCACCGTTGTGTCACCAAAAACTGCTGGAATACTGCTCGAATACTGTTCGAATACTGCCTGCTTTCGCTCTGACATAGTCGTCTGACTGACTAGCGTATTGGAATACGAGACTAATTGGAATTAGTCCAAGAGTATTGGAATACTGTTTAACAAATGCTCGGTACGTGAATGAGGCTGCTTTCCCTTTCGTCAAAAAAGAACTGCAACGTTACAGCAATCCAGGCGCCAATGGTAGCACTTTAGAGGAGAATTAACAAAAAAAAACCTCCCAAGCGTCATTAAATTGGAAAAACTCACAAAACGAGTTTGGGAAGACCAAACCATCCCCTCCCTCCCACCAAAGTATTGGGTGGCAAACAAACATTATAACAGAGTGATACCATTGTTTGGACAGGCTTTAGCTCTTCCGTTGCCCAAGTTCACTGCAGCAGCAGCAGCAGCAGCAGCGGGTAATGGAGTTTACTTCTGACAAACTATTGATTTCCTGCCGGGTGCATGGGCGCCAGGTGTGTTTAACTAGAAGTGAGTGGAAGGAGTAGGGCAAAATCACCCCTCTTTGTGCCCCTCTAGGGCGGGCTGGAGCAAATCAGCTTTATCCATTTCCCGTGCGCCAGTCGGGTCGGGAGCGGGAGCCGAGCGACGAGCGACGATGGGACGCAAAACACGGGAGGCACAATCATCGGAGATGCCAACCGCTGCACGCTAGCGGCCCACCCAGGGGCCCACCTGTTCGCTCCGTGTGCCGAAGCGGAGGCGAAATCAACGCTGCACCAAAGCCAACTGGCTGTTTTAATTAAGTTGAGGTTGATTGTCATGCAAATTGCACACTCCACAGGTTCGAACCACTCCCACAGCAAACCATTTGCCGAGGCGAAGGGAAAGTGAAGCAGATAAAGAGAGGGAGAGAGAGAGAGAGAGTGAGCGAGAGAGAGAGGGGGATAGCTCGAGAGCAAGTGGACAGAGAGCTGGACCCTCACCCTTTCTCGAAGGCAAAGGGGGCAACAAGAACAAAAAAAAAGCACGAACCAGTTGCGTCAGACTTGCACGAGCGGACAGCAGAAGACGCTTCAATTAAGCAGTTTATTTCGGTCATGCATCGCGTGTACTCGAACGGGTACTGAAGTTTAAACCCGCCCTCCTCCCTCTCCTCCCCCCGGACCCTTCTTAACGTGGCTCTCTTGAGCCGGGTGGGACGGAGGAACAAAACTTAGCTTTATTTACATTTTAACCGTAAATTGAGTTAAATTGCTAGTTTCGCAACAAAATGTAAAATTTTCTGCTGCAAAGCAAAAAACTAGCATGGCGGGAGAAGCTTGTTGACCTCCTCGGCGGTGAAGGTTGTTCGGTTGCAGCTGTTTGCTGGGTTTGTCAACTTGTTATTTGAAACCAATACGCCTCGTACATTCCTATTGGATGATCCGTTGCGCGCAATTGCGGACAAACAAAAAATGTCATGTCTATTATCTCCCTATACACTGCTTCCTCTTCAATCAAACAAAAAAAAAAATGTGTCCTTGTCTAGTTGGATTTCAATTTTCTTAACTACCTCGTGGGGGAAAAATAGGGCTTTGGGGGCAAGGAAGCAAGTGAAAGGAAAAAAAAGCACGTGCCCACCGAAATAAAATAAAACAAACAAGCAAGCAAGCACGCTGCCACGCATTCGAAGGGCATTCTTCCAGTCACGCTCAAACGCTCTTGCCTGCCCCCGCCGCACCTCCTCCCGCACGGGTGCAACAACAATGGCGCGCCCGCGCCCGATCGATTTTCCGCTCAATGAATCATAAACTATAATGCGCCTCCATTACGTTTTATAATTCGATTATCTACATTCCATTATTACTGGCTCCGTTCCATTTACAAGCTCCAATCTATGTGTCTGTGTGTTCGTGTGTGTGTGTGTGTGTTTGTTTCCTCACTTCGCTTTCCCACTGATGGCAAGGGCTGCCTCTGCCTTGTTTGTTTCCGCAGCTTTTCTCCACTGGTCTGTCCTGCCGCAGCTACCGCACGCCCTGTGCGTGCCTCTTTGTTTGTGTGTAAACGGAGTGGAGTGATACGGTACGGAGGGCGCAAGTGAAGAGTATGTCAATATGTACAAGCGTCTTCACACACTTATGGCTTCCCGCCTATGGCTTGCCGCGTTCCAGTAGGGCACTAATGTTACGTTCCGTCAATACCCGAACGCCCCCGAGTAGCAACGAGACCAGGAAGCAACAGGCAGGCATTGCTCGCCCCGGAAAAGGTGCGTCCAATCAGCGACCAATTCGAATTGCCAAGCTTGGGGGAAGCGACCACCGTGTACGAGTAGAGAACATGATCGTAGAAGGGAATCGTTTTTCGGCGTAATCGAAGCGAATTTGCGCGCGCGATGGAAATGGTTTGCTGCGATGGACGATTTTTGCTCTATTTCTAGCAGTTGGGTTCAGAAGGGAAGGAGGGAGTAGGGGAGGATGGGGATGAGTGGGAAGTGGGAGCACACAAAACTGCAGCAAAATAGTACCGTAGTGGCGCGAGCTTTTTTAGCACGCATCGTCATCAGTGCTCAGGTTCTTTTGGTCCTTCGAGCCGGATTTGCGTCTCCCGGTTGGTGCTTCTCGCACACCCACACACATATGATTAGTGCTTTGTGCGGGAGCTTGTTATGATTTCGGTGCGCCTGACTCAGCCAAACGGATCCGAGCAAATCGGCAGCCCAAAAGGGAGCAGAGCGACACGGTGAGCTCCAAATTTAACGCTCTTTTTTATCGTTCGCTTAAGAAGAGGAAGCGTCCCTCAACAGCTAACGCATCCAGGCCTGCGAAGGGTTTGGGGGGGGGGGGGGGAGGAGTGATGGTGTCTCAAAGGGCACCGGGAAGGACCTGGTGATGGATGGTTTTTTGATCGCTAGCCGCATTCTTTCGCCCTTCGCTGCAGAACATTGAAACGACCCCATAAAACTTATCCGAGACCGAGCGAGCGCAAAAAAGAAAACGTAGCCAACGAAACCAAACGCAACAAAACAAAAAAAAAATGGAGAAAAAAACGAAGCAAGGATTTATGCCGGATAGCGCGCGAAACGACTTTATAATCATGTTTCTGCAACGCAATAAAAAGAGGAAGAAAACATCACTCTACCGCGCCCACCTGGCGCTCGAAATCTCGGGCCAACAAATCGGATCAAAATGCTTGATCACGACGAAAAATCGCGCGAGCAAAAGAGAGAGCGAGAGATAGAGAGAGAGAGAGAGAGAGAGAGAAA
>KB667766.1:280095-290310 GCA_000349065.1 Anopheles quadriannulatus
TGAGCGTCCCGTTGCGGCGACGACGCCACAAGAACGACGACTGCCGTTAGCCAAAGTCAAACATCTCGCCCCCCCCTCCTCTTATGGTAGTGTTTTCCCCGGGGGCGCTTTTGTACACTGTAAAGTGGAATTAAGCGCGCCAATGGAGTGCGCTGGGCATGGCGCCTAGTGGCATGGTGCGCTCCGAAACAACGCCGACCCAGAACGCGCGATCAAAAGAAAGGCAACAGGGGGAAAAAGGGGGGGGGGAAATATGGTGGTAGTGCATGATGCTGGAGTGGATGGTGGCGGTCGTTTTACATGAAGCACCATCTAATAAAGTTAACTGCTCCATTCTTCTCGATTGTTTTCCGCTCGGTCGGCCGAACGTTCGGCTCGCTCGCTGCGGTTTGCCTTTAGCCGGCGGCGACACTCGTGGCGCTGTCCCCTCCCCCCCCCTTTCCGCCGGCGTACACTTGGCCCGATCTTATGAGAATTCATTATCAAACATTCTCATCGTCGACGTTCGGTTCGCGCGCTCGTGCAGCATTCGCAAACTGAAGGAAATGAAAGGAGAAACATCTACGAGAAGGAAGTACGATAGCAAAAAAAAGAAAAAAAACCAACGCCGCTTTAGTGGTTGGAACACCACTCCGACCCCTCAAGGGTACAGTAGTGTGCCAGTGCCGTAAACGGGTGGGATTTTAATTATTTATTATATAATTTTGTCGTTTTCGTGCGATTTTTGTTGTTTTTTTTTATTTTACGAGCGGCAAACTTTTTTTTTGCATTCTCGCATGTGTGACGCTATTACACCACTTGGTTTAAAATTTGTGTACTGCATACATGATTTTACAAACACACTAACACCCGCTACGCTCGTAAAGCTCGAGACGGCACAGCTGGATCGACCAACGACAAGTTCGTCGCCTGTTTTGTCGTCTACTGTGTCTCTCTCTCTCTCTTTGTGTGTGTGTGTGTGTGTGTGTGTGTGTGTGACTGTGTGTGTGTGTGTGTGTGTCCTTGCGAATGTCTCGAGGACGTGTGATGCTTCTCCTGTCCCGGCTCGCCTCCCGTCCTAATTGCTCGCAAGTGTTGGCCCCAAACAGAAGGCACACTTTCAACGCCCCACCCCGTCCCCACGACAAAGCCCTGTATAGTGGAAAAACGGTGAAATGAGGGAGAGGGGGGAGGGGTAGCGAAGAGGAACATCTTTTATGCTCTCATCTGCGTGTTACATCCATTTACAGCGGGCTCGGGTCGGTGCCGGTGGATCGCACGCTTCGCCGAGTGCGATACTTAGCAAACATTTATTAACGAATTTCTGCCCCACCTTCCTCCAGCCATTCCTTCGCCTTTCCCAGGCCGCCGTCCCCCGCACTCGCTTCTCGCTTGCATTCCAGCCCCGGCAAGTGACATCTTTTGTGATTTTGCGCCCCACCGTAGATGCTTTTCGAGATCGAAATAATTACGGTGCGGTAGCGTGAAGACAACAGAAAGCGAAGCAGAAAGAAACGGCACACACGGATGTGTGTATGTGTGTTTCGCGCGGCTTCTTTCATACCATACGATGGCTACGAACCGCTTCTGCTTCCAACTGGAAACGTGTGTGTGTGTGTTTCTGTGTGAACGTTGCAAATGGAGTAAAGGAACGGGCGTTGATTTTTATCGCTAAAACGGTGCCACATTCGATGATGTGAAGACACACACACACACACGCACACACTCACAAACCCATACACGGTTGATCCATTGATTGATCTTTGTGTAATGTGAAAAGGAAGCGACAATGCACGTGTTCGTTGCTAAGCGCGATCGGCGGCCTTGCTTTCTGTAAGTAAGGTAGAAACCTTCCTTGACTGACGATGAAACACAATGAGATTTAAATGAAGTTTAAAATTTCTACGGAAAGTACACGCCATAGCTCGGCAATAAAAAAAACAGAATTTTAAAGACATCATGTTAAGGGATCATCTAATAGTTCCGTAACGCGTTACTTATAAATTGTTTAATTGTTTAATTGTAAAAAATCGATATTCGAAATTCAATGCAATCCTTTAACACTCCCAAAATACACTTCCTACACCTTTTACTCCTAAACATGTCTAAAGAATGCTTAATTAAGAATATACTAAGCTACATCTTTTTAACATCTTTTAGCAAGATGCTAAACAGTCTCCTGAAACAGTAAACTCCTTCGTAACATTAAGCCATTGCAATCTAGTTTTATTGCTAAAATTGTGGATTTGTGTTTCCAATGTTGCTCTTGTCAGCCATGTGGCTTTTTTTTATAAACAAGTGCATAGTTTACAGGACAAAAAGGAAAATAGCAATTTTCGAAACGCTTTCCATGCCATGGTTACTATGCCACAGTCTAGAAATGGTTTTGGGTGCAAATTATGAGAATTTCTATATTTTAAATGAAAAATCTATTTTAAATTTTAAATCATTATTTTAAAAATAATATTATTTATATTAAAAAAATTAATATTATCGATGCGCTTAAATATATTGTAAAATATTATGAAGTACTTCAAGAGTGACATTTTCTTGGCATGGATTTCATACTTCTGACTTATTATGACTTGATTATCATGACTTCATCATCTAGAAATGGTTTTAACTAGTAGACTTAACAGACTTCTATAGATGAGCCCTTTCAGTCGTAAGTGAAAGGGGAAGACTTAATCAAGTATTCGTAGCAATATCGTTCCAATTATGGTAAGATGTGCCTTAGGCTGAGCTACAAAATTACTAGAAGACAAACCATAACAAGCCATGTGAAAAAATAACCAAAGAATCCTGTAGAAATCCTGTTGGAAATCATTCCAACGATTTTTGCAATGTTCCTGTTGGGACTTTGTGGTAGGAAAGTGCCCAACGACCTGCCATAAACAGAAGGTATCCGAAGATAGCCAAATAACCCGAACCGATAGGAACCGAACTGATCGGTAAAGGCATAAAAGGAGCGGCGGGGCAAGATTCGAGGCTCTTAAAATAACCAGCGGTAAATAACCTGACTAATTTTTTGGCGCGTTTGTACAATAAATGCATGGCGAATAATTTCACCCGTTTTAGGTTGTTTCCGTTTCTAACAGTTACATAGGACTGTACCTCTGATGTAACATTTCTTTTGTTCCTAACGAGCGTTAAACTTTGCTGCTATTGTTGTGTTGTGTGACAAAAAATGGTAACAAACAGATAACACGGCTCAAACGGAACATCAAGACACGCGCTCCCGGTCTGCAACGGAACCACTCCAAGCGCACAAAATGCTTTAAAATTCACAGGAAGCGGAAGAGGACTGTCAACTTTCAAATGTTTGCTAGCGCCACATTGCCACACAAGAGCGGAATAAATAGACAGGGAATTTTCACTACACTGACCTCGCAGTGAAGCCATCTAACCGGATTGGATTCTACCGAAACTTCTCGGCCAATGATGTCGGAGACCGACGAGCTTTCAAGTGTCCGGCTCGGGTTGGTTTCCTGGTAACTTCGTGCATCGTTAAACTCTTACAGCGATGGATCCTTCGTAGTAAATAAAATCAAACGCACTTGACAATATTCCGGGAACGCTCGAAGAGCACGAGTATAGCAAAGCGTGTCTCCCAGTATCTACCGTTAGGTTGAATTAATATTCTATTTACATTCCTTTTCTCTCCTGTTCTGTCGAAAACCCCTGCTCTATTCAATACGAAACTTTTCCAGAAAATAATGTTGCCCAGCAACAGTTACACTGTGTTTCCCCCCAGAAACACTTGAGAACTCGAGGAACCTTCGCCTCTGTCGATGTCATACATTACATTGTGAGAATCTGTGAAGTCTTGCCATTTTCCATTTCATTAAACACATTTGACTAAAAATACAAACTATCCGTCAACACCGAACACTGTGCAAAACTGTATGCTGCAGCCCGTCTCGAAACGGGGGCAAACAAAACAACGACAAAAAAAAAGCAAAACAACTCTACACTTACAGCCCTGGAGCTCCCGGTAGTGCCTTGCTATTTTTGTGTGCTCTCAAAACAGTTCCAATCGAAACCGTTCCATCCCCCCTCAGCTGTGCGCTCCCTTATGGGTTGTTGGCATCAATAGAAAAGTCAGTTTTAATTTGCTCGCTCTCTCCGGTTCCTCCCCGTATCTACTGAACGGGAATAGGACGGGCGGCAAGAAATCGCATTACTCCTTCCTCCGTGGCCCAATATCAATTCTAGTCATTTATTTTTGCTCCGTTTTTTTTTTGCTCCAACCATTCCAACGTAAAACTTCACTTTGCAGCTTCAGTGTCTGCTTGTTTTCTGTGTTCTTTTTTTTTTTGACGTTGCTTTCCTTCCTTTGAAGAATCGGCACCAATCGCTGGATCAAAGCGAAAAAGGCTGGCAGCTTGATGGATGGAGCTACAATAATGACACTCCGTGAGGTGAAGAGGAGTGTGAAGAAGAATAGAAACGCTTTCTACAAAGCTGTCCCAAGCTGACTGTAAATGTGACTGTGTGTATGTATGTGTGTTTGTTACGGCGGAGACACACACATGCCTGTGACTGACTGATGTTTTTCCAATGAACCGTAGCGACAGTGGGGAAGATGAAATTGCAAACGAATGGGAACCGTCTCCACCGTTTCCCCTGCCTGCCAGCATACGCGACCTTTCAGAACGAAAGGGCTGAGAGCAGGGAAGGATAGTCGGGGAAGTGTATGAGCAGCCATCGTCGTCGCATCGTGCTATCGTAGCTGGAAACTCATTTAAAGGGTTGCAACTTACTTTCTCTGCGGCAAACGCACAAACACACACACACACACACACACACCAACCACTGGTCATCTTTCTTTTCTGTTCGGAATGTTGTTCTCCCCCCCCCCTCCCCCCCTTCCTACCCCACTCACAGTTTCTTCCCACATTCCGTGCTATAAATCGTCATCGAGCGCATTGGTATGCTTGCTTACTATTGTTTTCCGTTCGCTTCGCCGGTATCTACGCCAGACAACCATCTCACCTTGAAAAGTGTTTTTTTTTTTCTTCTTGCTAGTGTAGTGTACAGTATTACTCACCTGTGAAGTATAAGAAGCGGAAAAAGAAAAGGAAGAAGGAAAAAAGGGAAAGTAATGGGACACGACCGGATGTCCGACGTCGATTAGGGAAGAGATGCAGGAAACGAACCCGAAGAGAAGGAAAGAAAGAGAAAGAGAAAGAGAGAGAGAGAGAGAGAGAGAGAGAGAAAAAAAAATCGATTATTTAGTAATGTTTCTTCTTGCAATGCACAGGACAACGTGCAACGTGCACAGATACAGCTAGATACAGCTGCAAACGGTTGCATCATTCATTTTTGTGTGTGTTTTTATTTACTTTGTTACATAAGTGTTCAACTCAACACCATCGTTTGCCAGCTGGTGCTTGGTTGTGATTCGGTTCGGTTGCACATAAGCGTGGAATAGAGCTCGAGCGCATATCAGGCGTAACGCAAAGCAGCTGCCCAGGCACACAACAAGCGACAAAGCCTTACCGTGGCGGGTGAATTGGCGCAATATCGATACATTTCTTGCATGTTGGTACAGGTAGCGTCGAGTAACATATTTCTGTGTGTGTGTGTGTGTGTGTGTGTGTGTGTGTGTGTGTGTGTGTGTATGTGTGTGTGTGTGTGAGTGTGTTAGTGTGTGTGTGTGTTAGTGTGTGTGTGTTAGTGTGTGTGTGTTAGTGTGTGTGTGTTAGTGTGTGTGTGTTAGTGTGTGTGTGTTTATCTGCAAAAAATAATCCACTGAAATCAGCCACCGCAAAACATTTCTTTCAACGTTCTTTCGGACAATCCTAGTTGGGAAAGGTGAGCATTAAGTGTAAAATAAAATATATTTATATACATACGAGCTAGAAAATTTACACTAGATTTATTCGTTCTACATGCCAAGGTAAATGATATACTGTATATATTTATTTGCGTGTGTGTGTGTGTGGTAGCCTAAATGTGAAAAAGTTTGTTTAGTAAGCATCACAAATGCATTGAAGTTTTGCTGCTTTATTGTCATTATTTTTTATTATTGTTCGTTACGTCACACATAGCTGTAATACTACTAAAACATTTTGCAAAAAAACAAAAAACCGATACGCTTCAAACGAATTGCCCAGTGCACAGCAGGTTAACTAAACTACAACAACAAAAAGCCACAGCTATCGCTTGCCAGACAAAAGCCATTTCTTTCCCCCTCGCGTTTAGTGTCCCACGACTTAGAATGCGTACCATAAGCTTTATTACGATCGTGATTTTTATTATATTTATTTTATTTTTCTGTAATCCAACTGGAGGCTGATACATTTGTCAAGTGCTTAGCAAAAAACCGGCCAATATTTACGTCCCATTTTCCCGCACTAAGACCCGGTACAGTACGTGGAGACGCCCAGTACTTTATCGCGTTTACTATTATGGAGACGCCCAGTGCTTTACTGCGTCTATTATGATGGAGACGCCCAGTGCTTTACTGCGTCTACTATGATGGAGACGCCCAGTATTTTATAATAAATTAAAACTTAAAGTGGTGTTTCATCGAGCAACAATATTATTTATTTGTAAAAAAACAACTCCTCTTCAACTTTTACATAAAAATATTGTGTAAACAGTGCACGCAGGCTGACAAAAATATTGCTTCGAACCAACGAACAAGCACATTTTCGTACCCTACATTAGCTTTTATCCTACTCATAGCTCTGCGTCACGGTATGCGATGTAGTATGCTATAAAAGACGAACTTTCTCGTCCATTCACCCGCGGCGCAATCTATCATGTATCTAATCTATCATGCCGATCCACTCACACAGTTGCCCATTATCGTAAAAGATCATTACGCTTCATGCAGCGTCAGCTACAGGGGCTACACGCACTGGTGCTGTGCCCGCTAGTCTCATACACTGCAAAGCAAAACACCTGCATCAGACTCTTGCTCTTGAGTTTGCCGGCTTCAGGTACACTGTGTGCTGCACACGGGAACGGGAAAACACTACAACCAAGCCACCATGTCAAAGCAAAAGGACCATTCCCACCCTGCACCCCTGCTACTACTACTCCCCCGCATGACAAAATGGCAACAGATCGCGCAGGAGGACAGATGAGCCCAACCGGGACGGGCTGGGTGTTTAGCGCGCTCTATCTATTCCCTTTTCCCCACCCATCCCCTCCTTGCTACACTACACTGAAATCCCCGGGCATGATGATGCGCGCTTTCATCATCCCGTGCCCTTTCGCATGCACCCGTACGTGGCGCATTTGTTTTTTTTTTTTGTGTGTTTGCCTTTTGGCTTGTACATCGCGAACTTGGTAGCTTTGGCAGCTTATTTAGGTAATGACTTTCACTTTTATTACGCGCGCCAGCACACACGGTAAGCCGTGGGCGCACGGCGGAGCAGCGGAACCTGTACGGAGAACGGAGAAGAAAAGTAATTAGAGGCACCTCACATAAACAAGCAGCCAACCAGCACAGACGTGAACACGGAGTACGGTGAGGTTTGTGTGTATGCAAGAGACAGACAGAAAAACGGGATGAGGAGAAGGAGGGAAAGCACGAAAATTAAACAACCCGTACGGCACAGACACTGAGAAACCGTGAAAAACAACGGGGGCGACCGACAGTGGTGATAATGCGCAGGGAAGGGAAAGGCGCTCGGTACTTAATGGGAGATACTTTTATGCCTCATAATTAAGTGAGTTTTGTTATGCCCTCAAATGCAGTGGTAACCATGATGATGGGGAAGGTGAGGGAAGACGTAGCACACGTGAAGGACTTTGCTGTACCCGAAACGGTTTTGTTTTTGGGGGTGGGGGGGGGGTGGAATTCGGCAGAATTTGTCATTCACAGACGATCGACCGGGCGCAACGAAATGCAAGCAACGAACCTCTTTCCTTTTTGCTCTGACAGAAACGCTGTACTTGTACGATCCTGTGAGAGTGATTTGTTGCCGCATCGTTTGAGAGGAAATCACACGCACACATACACACACACGAGCACGTATTTCAGGCACGTAATTAGACCCGTTTGCTTGACTCCTATTGAGAGCGAACGATTCACAGCAATCATTTACTTGTTTAATGTAAAGATGCTTTCTTTCCTTGCGAGTGAAATAATTTAACTTGTTCGTTTTTCTTGCTCACCAACAAGAAAATGCTTGCCTGCGGGAAGAAACGTCACCACGCCGCACACACATGCAAAGCAAAGGGGCACAGAAAAAAAAGGGGAAAAACATAACAGGCGTAACCAAAAATGGGCATCGTTCTTCATCGTTGTGCCGGCAGAAGGCTTCACGCTCCTACGAGACGGGATCTGGGTCAGCTTCGGGGGTCGGTGCAATTTTTCTCACCCTCTCCCCGCACCCTCCCCGCACCCCCCCCCCCTCGCTACTGCTTTCGTTGGGATTGGTTCGAGCCCGAGCGGCTCGCCGAATGGTGCATCGATCAATTTCACGGCCCAATGCGCAGCTGGCACACCGGGAGTGATTTGTTTTCCCCCTTTTTTGCTGGGGGTCGCATTTTATTTTTTTGTTATTTCAAACACATCCAGTAGGAGGATGAAATATCGATTGAGTGTGTGTGTGTGTGTGTGTGTGTGTGTGTGTGTGTGTTTGAGCATATTTTTATGCAAGAAAAAGTATGCAAAGAAAGATTCAGTAAGCTGTCCCGTGCGCCATCGTGTCGAGGCCAGACAAGCGCATACTTTTCATTCAAAATCACAACTGATTCACCTAAACTCACTAGTGGAAGGCACAGAACATTCTAATATCAACTGCTGTGCTTGTGATCTAACGAGAGGGTCGTTTTTTTGTTCCACATCAACCTGAAACGATGTTTCGTTATGCAAATATACATTTAAAAAAAACTCACACCCAAACCAGCCGCCCCATCGATCCAACCCTATCGATTCGGTTGCAGCGACACCAAGCGCCCACCAGGCGGTTTGGTTGAATTTAACCAAACCGTGCGGGGTCAGTTTAAAATGCTAATGTCCGCTCGTGACCGACCCCCCCCCCCCATTGCCACACGCACCACCAACCGGTACGGCAAACTCGGCGCGGCTCCATTATTGCGCGCAGTAATTATCCTACCATGGCGGGCAGGAAGCTTCCTTCCAGCGGTCGACACGCGATACCCAGTCCGGACTGGGGCCCTGAAACCGGCGGTCCGGGGTTCATGGAGATAAAATCACAGCCCCCCCCCCGTTAAAACATACATGCAAAGCGGGCTCACAGGTTCAACTGTGTGGTGCTGTTGCCCCTCCCGCCGAAGCAAACTTTCTTTATCCACTCCCAACACCGTGTGGATCATTTTTCATGCCTGTATGCGGAAGTGATTAGTTACCGCCGGGCGCGATGTGGTGTGTACGCTGAGGAGGGTTAATTAAACCGGCACCACTGGACTGGACCGCGGGTCGAAAGCTTCCTTTGTTGTTGTTGCTGTTCGTCTTCTGCCGCGTTCCCACAAACCGTCATTAGTTGTAGCTGGATGCCATATTTAAGGGATTCCCTCCCTTCGCCTTGTTTGCAGTTTGCCCCGCAAAGTGACATATAATCATGCCTGTAGCCGTCGCGTCTAGGACCTCCCACAATGAACCATTGAAGGTGCGAGCGGCCTTTGTGCTGTAACGGAGCAAATCAAACGAACCCAACAAAAAAAAGATGGAAATGGTCTCCATTTTACAGCGCAAAATAAACAAAATTTCTAAATGCTTCTGGCTGCCTTCCTTTCCCTCCTCGCTTATTTTTTTGTTGAAGGTGATGACACTATTACAACTCTTAGCTGCAGCTGTGAGCTGCGGTACTGGTAGCCGCACACTAGCAAACGGGCAGTTCGTGTGGTTGTGAGAGAGCGAATAAGGAAACAATTGAAGCGAGATACGAACGTGTGTGTTTATGAAAGAGAAAGAGAGAGAGATAGAGAGAGCGGGTATTGCGTGTGGGGTAACAGTAAGGCAGAAGCCAATAAAAACAAGATACTAATACACAGACATACGGTAGACAAACAGGTACAGCAAAATCCATCGCGCGCACATAACTTAATCAATCAAGGCAAATAGAGAGGCAGGGCAATTGGTGTGTGTGTGTGTGTGTGTGTGTGTGTGTGTGTTTGTGTGTGTCTGTGTGTAACATTCAGCGGAGGTTGAAACGAGCACGGAAGGGTGTGTTTGTGTGTGAATGTTGTGTGTGTGCAAGAAAAAATACAAAAAAATAATCGAGACAAAGCATTAGCACATTGTTTTGGTTT
>KB667766.1:1076507-1090736 GCA_000349065.1 Anopheles quadriannulatus
CATGCGAAAAAGTAAACCCGAAAGTCGTCTGTTAACTCACCGGAATAAAAATAAAATCGCATGCGGTGATATCAAATGATGTTGATGTTACCGCTTCGCCGCATGCGGCAAGATTGCATGGGATGAAATTAATGTAAAAATCACATGCAAAAGCGGCAAAATCTGATCTGAGGTACTGACCGTTCTCTTAATTGGATCTAAAGCGACGGAACGCATTTCCTGTTAGCATTCGATCCTTTTGCGGTACCTATAAGTATAAATAACAAATAACCTATTTTACAGTATGATCATGTGTTATCTGCATTTATTTATCCTCGATTTTTTCTACTATATGGAGATTCTTATTTCGCTGGAATTTCACAGTTTATTGCAGTTTACCCTAAACTATTGATTGGACCTGATCTCGTATTTTGGACTGTAGGCTATCGGCCGCTGATACTAATTGTAATTCTCGCGCATCGTGCTCGTACCCGAATGCTGTTTATTGCACCAAGTTGTGTCCGCAAGCAAGCAACATTTTGCGTCTTTTCGGATATCGATCCTTGAAGAGGTAATCCTTTATTTAGGATAGCAAAAATGATCCCTAAATAGATGTTGTTATGGCTTTGCTGGATCGGCTTTCAGTGCATTTGATTTTGTTCCTTTCTTGTAGTATGCTCAGCTGCATTTTTCCAGAAATCTGCTCATGGTACGCATCGCATACGCTCCAATTTTTCTCGAATCGCCGAATACAAGAAAATATTAATAAGTCATGCTATGGGTAATAAAACATAAAGTGTATGGACAAACATCCAATTATTAAATATTTGAGAAAACGCCAGATCTCTCACTGCATGCAGCGCAATAGCATACGGTGCACCAGAGACAATGGCCTCAAACTCATCTTGGAACTGGAGCTGGAGCAACTGCGGATGGCTCGACACCCATAGGCATTCGCACTAGTGACGTGCTTTCTGGAGCGCATCTACGACTCAGATCCGACTCCGGCTATTGTTAGTACGATTCCGACTCCGAAAAAATGGGAACAACCAGTTCCGCCCCCCTGGGCCGGTCTCGTGATACAGTGGTCAACTAGTACGACTCAACAATATGCCCGTCATGGGTTCAAGCCTCAAATGCCCCCATACGTAGGACTTATTATCCTGCTATGGTAATCAATAAGTCGCTGAAAGCCAAGCCCATTGTGGTACAGGCAGGACCGACAGCGGTTGTTGTGCCAAATGAAGAAAAAGACTAGTTCCACCCGGAGTCGAAGGCATCCGGAGCCGTAGTCATACGGAATCCGAAGTTGTCCAGAGTTGTCCGGAGTCGTCCGGAGTCGTCCGCAGTTGTCTGGAGTCGTCTGGAGTCGTTCGGTGTCGTCCGGAGTCGGCTGGAGTCGATCGGAGTTATTCAGAGTCATGCAGCGTTGATCGGAGTCAGAGTCGGAGTCGTCTGGAATCGTTCGGTGTCGTCCGGAGTCGGCTGGAGTCGATCGGAGTCATTCGGAGTCGTACAGCGTTGATCGGAGTCGGAGTCGTCTGGAGTCGTTCGATGTCGTCCGGTGTCGGCTGGAGTCGGCTGGAGTCATTCGGAGCCGTCCAGCGTTGATCGGAGTCGTCTGGAGTCGACCGGAGTCGGAGTCATCCGGAGACGTCCAGAGTGTCTGAGCCAACTTGATTGCCCTCCGGTGCAATGTACTTGTGATCAGACATTTCGTTGTGTTTTTTTTTTCTCTCACTTTACGCGTGCACTTTGTATACAGGCCTTTGTCTTGAAGGTCGAGCTCGGACGACACTGACGACTCCGTACGATTCCGAACGACTCTGGATGACTCGGTATGACTCCGACTTGACTCAGACTTGACTTGACTCCTAATTACTCTGGATGATTCCGACTTCAAATAACTCCGGAATGACTCCGGACGACTCCGGACGACTCTGGATGAGTCCGATCGATTTCAGACGACTCCGGATGACTCTGGATGACTCCGACCTGACTCCGACTTGACTTGAATCCCAATTACTCCGGATGACTCCGACTTCAAACAACTCCGGAATGACTCCGGACGACTCCTGACAACTCCGGATGACTCCGATCAATTCCAGTCGACTCCGAACGACTCCGAACGACTCCGGATAACTCCAGACGACTCCGGACAATTCCGGCCGACTCCAGACAACTCCGGACAACTCCGACTCCGAACGACTCCGTACGACTTAGGACGACTCTGATAATGCTGAGCGGATCTACCTTCCGGAGTCGGTTCCGAAATTATCGGAGTCTGATCGGTATAGACTTCAGATTTTTGCCAACTTTACCCATCACTAATACGCACATCGCTAGCTCATGTCAGCTACTTTACGAAGCGACCTTTGTGGCGGTGTCGAACACAGCTTGTCCTTGACTGTACTCCACCCAATCGGCAATGAAAATACACTATTTTCGTACATACTTTGTGTAGAAACGTAATTAAAGGCATAAATTCATCAAAATTATTGAAAAAAAATCAAACAAAACGATATGAGTTTCAAAGCAAAACCAAAAAAACAAAAAAGGCATTTAAAATATTGCCTACAGCAGCAGCGATGTGAACGTTGCCTTCCCGCACGCACACAATGTCGACTCTTACCCTTGACAGTTGACAGATCGTTTCGAGCCGCGGTCGACATAGCCCGCGCCTGTCAGCTGTCAGACGGGTCGCTGCTGTTTCCGATGCGAAATAGGAAACGCCAAAAGAGAAGAAAATAAATAACAGAAACTAACCATTTTTCAACAAAATGCGTCCCCCGAACGCTCGGCAACGGGAAGTGGAAGTGCGCTACAGCAAGTGGCTGTAGAGAATTAATTTTGAAACTTGCTAACGTACGTTGTAAGCAACAGCACAACGAGCGTGATAGAATATTTGTGAAAACAATCGCACGAGAGACAGAAAGCGTGAGCGGGTTTACCTTCCTGAGCTGCTTGCTGGTGAGCAAAAATGTTGACTGAAATTGTGTGTGAAATTGGTCCTGCGTGTTGGTAAAATGCTGTTGCATCGTTGTGTGACAAACTAGCACTCACTCCAGGACAGGTTCGGTGCGATCCGCTGCGTGGTTGCAGCATTAATTACAAAGAAAACGCAGTAACATTCGCTTTATTTTGCAGCTTTTCACCCCGCTGTGCGTCTGTGTTGCGAGCAAAAGTGTTGAATTAAAACGGCAATTTTCCGACATTTGAATGTAACCGCTGGCCTGACAGACAAAAGTGCCGAGCCGTGGAACGGTCATCGTGCCAGGCGCCAACGCGCTCGTACCTGTCAGCTGTCGCGAACAGGTACCGACCGATCGAACGAAAAGAGAGAAAAAAAAAAACCCGTCAACCGACTTCACCAGCTGCTGGCCTTCTGTTGGGCGCCCTCTCCGTTTGTTGTTGTGGTGCATCGGATGACGGTGCGTTAATACCGAGCGCGGGGCACTAAACAGCCCTCCTGTGCGTGTGCGTGCTGGTGAAGTGCTGCTGGTGGTAGTGGTGGTGGTGACGGCAGTAGAAAGGTAGGCGGGCTGGCAAGGATCTGGCTGATCGTGTGTGGCCTTTGTGGCGCTTGGTTTGTTGTTGTAGTGACGGGCTAGAGAAGCAAAGGCAGCCCCCCTCCCATCCCCCGAGGACAAGTGGCGTGATCGAAAAACACACACACACACACACACACATAAAGGCTTGCCCACTGCGCAATCGTTCAACCCATATTGGGTGGATGGTGGGGTGGCGCAGTCCTTCCGCCTTCCCTCCCCCGCTGAAGTAACAGCTGAATTGCTGCTTTGTGCCGCAGCGCTCTTCCGAGGGTCGCCCGGGTCTCGTCCCTAAAGCCTCGTCAAAGCCAGTGCAAGAAGGTGAAGGTGAGGTGGGGTTGGAGGTTTGTCCCTTTCTTGTCCCAAAAGTGGGAAAGGTGGCCAAAAGGTGGCACAAAAAGCGAACTGTCACTGACGCATATACCCTTCTGTTGTGGCTGTCATCCGTGCGTGTGTGTATGTGTGTGTGGGCCGCGCGTGTTGTTGTTCAAAGGCGCCAGGGGCCTCTCACTTTGGCAAGCATCATCCCCCAAGCCCAAGCAAAACCTCCGCTTTTTTTTTCTTCCTCCGGCCGTTGGCCATCTCGCTGGTGTCTCGCGCGATTGCATAAATGGCGTACGGCGCCCGTTTGTTTGCATCGTCGCATCTCGTCTCCCCGGATAAGGTGCAGAGGTGCTCTGTGCTGTCTGCACCACTGATACGTGTTTGTGTGTGTGTGTGTGTGTGTGTTTACATTTTTCTCTGTTTAAAGGGCTTAAAGGGCCACCCAAACCCGCTCGAGCAGCAGCAATGTCTCATTTCCCTTCGCTTGAGTTTTGGCTGTTTTCTTACGTTCCTGTGGGTGGGTTGGTGTTTTGTCCCAGTGTCCCGGGTGAGCTGACCTTTCTCTCGTTGCTGCTGCCAGTAGCTGGAACATCATTATTAGTGTCAATTTAATGTGGAAACAAACATTACACACGCCGCTAGAAAGCACTAGATCGTAAAGTAGCGCACGTAACACAACTCTTTAATGTCCTCCATTTGTTTATATTTTAGCAACGAAAGACGAAAACTCGACAACAAACGCAAAACAGCGAACGGCACAGCAGGAAACCATTGCAGCGCCGCATTTTCAAGCGCAGCAGCGAGAGCGGTAAAAGGGGTATCCGTTGCCCGACCCGACGCACGATCGGCCCGACCCTGCCATCGTGGTGTGTGCGTTGCGGCGGCCGGTCGCGGCCTGTATGGGCGACGCGGACATCCGGGCTACCGAGCCTGCGATAAGCTACGCCAACACCGCACCGGACACGGGCCCGCTTCGTGCCGGCTACACGCAGCGCGGGAAGGACCGACGGAAGGAGCATCTGGTTGTGTCGTTTCAGGTACGTCTGGCCTTGGAAAGGCAGGGGGCTACGATGAAAAAAGGAAGGGAAAATTTGTCTACACCCAAGGGCTTAGAGCATCTGATTGGAAAACGATTGAAGTATTTTCGTGTCACCGTTCTAAAAAAAAATCGTTTATCAGCGCTTCATTACGGCAGCACGCTATGTTTACCTTTGCAAGATGTTCAAATTATTAGCAAACGATGCGCAACAAGTAGCTCGTACGGCAAAGAAAACTACGCAGCGGCTAGAAAAGAGCGCTAGGAAGACAGTTTAAATTTTTAATGCTTTTTTAGGTTGGGCTTGTGCACCTTAGATGATTAGTTAGATGATTTTTGCTTATTTTTTTTTTAAATAGAAGGCTATTTTACCTACGAACAGGAAGCTAAGAATAAGTTTGAAGCCGCTATTGCTCTTGAGTTGCAGCGTTTGCAGCTTTAAGTTTGGTAATTTGTGCTTATTTTTAGATTATTAGGTAATTTCCGCTTGGACAATATGGTTAATAATACGGCTTTACAGCTTTAAGTTAGGTGGTTCTTGTTTATTTTTATGATAGAAGCTTCTTTCTGCGTAGAATAGAAGGTTGAGACAACCTTTTAAATCTTCATAGCACGTTACTTGACCGTTTGCAGCTATTTCTGATTAGAACAGAAGGCTAAGAGTACATTTTAAACTTTGATTGCACTTTAGTTGACATTTTTCAACTTTTAGTTTGGTGATTTCTCTTCATTTTAGAATAGAAGGTTATTTCGGCTTAGAATAGAAGGCCGAGGCTACGGTTTAAACCTTTATTGCATTTTAGCTAAGGTTTCGTACCCTTTTCTTTGGTCATTTCTTCTCATCTTTACAATAGAAGGCTATTTCTGCATAGAACAGAAGGGTGAAAAACGGTTTAAACCTTTATTGCATTTCAGTTGACGTTTTGTAGCCTTTTGTTTGATTATTTCTTCACATTTTTACAATAGAAGGCTATTTACAAGGGTTTTCCAGGAGTTCTCATAGCTGTGAGAAACTTTTTTGATTATTTCTTACGTGAAATGAACTTAATGTAGTGGGAATTTGACTCTATAGTATCCTTGGTGGACAAATCCAATAGGAATTTCCAAGGAGCTTGTCCAAAAAGGGTGTGCCATAGAGTCCAATTTCCATCACATGAAGTTCACTTATCATAAGAAAGAGTCAATGAAGTGTCCCACAACTATGAGAACCCATGAATAACCTTGTATGATTAAAACAGAAGGCTAAGAATACATTTTAAATCTTCATTTCATTTTAGCTGACCGTTTGCAGCTTTTAGTTTGGTGATTTCTCTACATTTTTACAATAGAAGACTATTTCGGCTTAGAATAGAAGGCCGAGGGTACGGATTAAACCTTTATTGCATTTTAGTTGACGTTTTGTACCCTTTTGTTTGGTAATTTCTTGTCATCTTTATAATAGAAAACTATTTCTGCTTAGAACAGAAGGCTGGAAAAACGGTTTAAACCTTTATTGCATTTTAGTTGGCCTTTTCCAGCTTTTAGCCTGTTATTTTCGACTTATTTTTAGAATAAAAAGCTTCTTCTTTTTAGAATAAAAGGCTGATAATACGGTTTACAATTTATTTCACTGTAGTTGGCCTTTTGCAGCTAGCTAGTTAAGTTTAGTGAGTAATGGAAATTGAAATGCTCTACATGTTAGATTAACAACGCCCTTAATTTATTGATCGTATTGGCGAAAAAGCCACTAGCTGCAAGGCATTAAGGCATTGAATGTGTGGAATCTAACACCCACTTATGCATGAAACTAATTAAACTGTTTTGTTTTCCCCCCCGAAACCCAACAGCTACCACCCGCAGCTGCTGACGGTGCGCGCTTGGGACCGCTCGGACGGTGGTACCATGAGACACTAGCGCACCGCCGCTGCTTCGTCTGGCTGCAGGGCACACTGTCGAGGACGATTTATGTGCTGCGCTGCGTTCCTCCCCACCAACACTCGCACCGGACGCGACCACCCGTGGCAAGGATCTCCCGTCGGCGGTACGTGCTCATCGCTACATTCACTTGCACACTGAGACGAAAGAGCTAACTAATGTTTTTCCTCACTTTTTCACACAGGTGGCATCAAACGACGCTTGACAGTGAGGCGCAGCTGCTGAAGAGCTGCTGGCCGGTGCCGGAACGAGTGCGCCTGTTTCTGCCCACCTTCCCGGTGGACGAGCGACGGGCCCACCGGTACGCAGAGCGCACGTACGTCGCGAATGGTGCGTTCGGGCGGGTGTACCGCGTACGGGACACGCTTGCCGGTGGCGACAGTCGGCGCTGGTACGCGCTGAAGGTTCTGCAAAAGTCCAACGTGAGTGCCGTTACGGCTGTGCAGAATCGTTGCCCCTTTTTTGGCGAGTGTTGTTTTCACCTTCATTGTTTTTTCACGCAGATCGTGCTGTCCGATGCGGTTGGACAGGTCAGGGACGAAGTGAAGATACAGACAGTGTGTGGCCATCATCCGTTCATAGTGCCGTGCGTCGACTACTGGCAGGATCGTACTCGCCTGTTTCTGTGTATGTAATAGTGATGGGAAAAATTAAATTTTGTTCGGTATCGATTCCGGATTGTAGGTTCGGAACCAGTGTCCGGAATCTGCTCCGCAATTAGAATTAGATCTGGAATTGTTTCCGGAATCGGTTGCGGAATCGGTTCCGGAATAGGAAGTGGCTTCGGAGGAATAAGAATCAAGTCCGGAATCGAAATTGGTTCCGGAATCGGAAGCAGCTTCGGAATTGAAATCGGCTCTGGAATCAAAATCGGCTTCGGAATAGGAATCAAGTCCGGAATCGAAATCGGTTCCGGAATTGGAATCGACTCTGGAATCAGATTCGGTTTCGGAATCGGGTCCGGAATCGCAATCGGCTCAAGAAACGGCGTCGATTTCGGTATCTCCATAAGAATAGGCGTTTGGGTCCGTATCGATAGCCGCAAATAATCAAAATTTTGTTGTAAACGAACTCATCGAGATTCCCGGATTGATTACGCTTCTGAAGCTTTTTGAAATAATTTAAGAACTGATTCTCCTTCCGCAGCTAATTCAAAATCTGGAGTCGATTCTGATTCCGTTTCCGGGCCAAATTGGAATTTCCAGGTCGATTCCGATTCCGAAGCCAATTCTGATTCCGAAGTCGATTGTGATTCCGGAGTCGATTCCGACTCCGGATTTAAAAGTCGACTCCGATTTCGGATTTGGAGTCGACTCCGGAGTCAAATCCGGAATCGGCTCAGGAATTGGTTCCGGAATTGGCTCCGGAATCGGCTCCGGAATCGGAAGTGGCTTAGGAATCGCTTCCGGGATCAGAATCGGTTTCGAAATCGAAATCGGCTCCGGAAGCGGCGTCGGTATCGGCATCTACATAAGCATAGGCATTTGGGTTCATATTGATAGCCGCAAAGAAGCCAAATTTACCTGCAAACGATCCTTTCTCATGGAGATCGCTAAACTGATTTCGCTTCTGAAGCTTTTTGAAATAATTTAAGAACTGATTCTCATTCCGCAGCTAATTCCAAATCTGGATTCGATTCTGATTCCGCTTCCGGACCAAATTGGAATTTCCAATTCTGATTCCAAAGCCGATTGTGATTCCGGAGTCGATTCCGATTCCGGATTTAAAAGTCGACTCCGATTTCGGATTTGGAGTCAACTCCGGAGTCAAATCCGGAATCGGCTCAGGAATTGGTTCCGGAATTGGCTCCGGAATCGGCTCCGGAATCGGAAGTGGCTTAGGAATCGCTTCCGGGATCAGAATCGGTTTCGAAATCGAAATCGGATCCGAAATCGGCAGCTAATTCCAACTCTGGAGTCAATTCTGATTCCGTTACCGGAGCAAATTGCGATTCCCAGGTCGATTCTGATTCCGGAGCCGATTCTGATTCCGAAGCCGATTCTGATTTCGGAATTGATTCCAGACTCGGAATCAGTTCCGGAGTTAACTTCGGAATCGGCTCCGGAATCGGAATCGGTTCTGGAATCGGAATCAGTTCCGGAATTGATTCCTAACATAGAATCGGAATCGGGTAGGTCCGATTCCGAGCTCCCACCACTAGTATGTATGCGGTAGTGGAAACAGTTTCCATTTATACAACTAAGACACACATACACACGCTCGTTAGAAGGTGATTTAATACGCATTCCATTTTTGCAGTGTCCGAATTTTTCGGCAACGGTGAGCTGTTCCATCGTCTAAAGTCCTTTACCAGTCAGCTGGTTCAGCTGTATGTCGCGGAGCTAGCCTTAGCGATCGGTATGTGTGTGTTTTTTTTATATAATTTTTGCGACCATTGCGACCTTACCATTTGCTCGTTTTAGACTTTCTGCACAACGCCGGCATCATCTATCGCGACCTGAAGCCGGAAAACGTACTGCTCGATGATCAATTCCATCTCAAGCTGATCGACTTCGGGCTGAGCAAGTGGCTAAGCGTCGGCAGCCGCACCGGCACGCTCTGCGGCACGATACAGTATATGGGTAACGAAACCACACGCACTATACTACAACCAATAGCAATACGTTACTAGTAGTAGCGGTAGTAGGATTAAGAGCAAGGCCCTCTAGCCCCCTCTAGCTGTAAGCTGTTCTGGCACGCGGTTGGTGTGCCCAAAACACTTCCCAACCCGATCGCAATGCTGACCGGCCGTGGGCTCCGTTGTGTTGCGTAAGCAGCCGGGAGGACGGTGGGCGCGAGGGTGGAGGTGTGTGGTGTGGTGCAAATGCAAAAGGTAAAACAAAACCAACGCCCCAACCAAAACCAGCTCGTGGCGCAATGTTACTTCCGGGCGCGCGCCCAGCCTAATGAGATCCGATTGAGCGATTAGTGTATGCATGTGCATGTGTGTGCGTGTGCTTGAGGGTGCATGTTTATGCGCGTGATTAAAAGGGAACTATTATTTCAAACGCTTTGCTGAAGAAAGCGAACGCATTCGTGCTGTTTTCTGTTGCGGCTGCGCCACGTCTGGTGCGCACCAGCGGCAAGAAGACGATGCTACAGTTCCGTGGGTTTAGTTAGGCATTTCCTTTCCTTGTATATCCTAACTCAATCCCCCTCCCCCCTTTCCGCACCCCCAGCCCACCACTTTGTAGAGCTGAACTCTGCTACCAACTGAACAAAGTGCGTTGCGCACGTGTTTTTGTGGGGCAAGGCAAGGGTATTCGGGAGTATTGCTTTAAGATTTAAGTTTGATTGCTCTTGAGGGAGAAAGAGAGCACGCACGAGAAGAAGGAACGAGAGCGGGAGCTAGGGAGAGATTCGTTTTGCCCGTAACGCCTCCCGCTTCCAACCATGAACGCCCGCTCGCAAACGTTCGATCTGCGCATGGAGGGCCGGCAGGTGGACGAGGCCGTGCTGAGCATCTTCCACACGATCCTGTTTCACCGCAGCCTCGGCAAGTTCCTGTACACCGAGGAGGCGATGTACTCGGTCGGCACGATCGGCTACCGGGACGTGGACTGCGACTTCTTCGACTTCACCTACGTGTGCTGCAGCTCGCCGCGGCTGGAGGAGACGCTGCGGCGCGAGATCGGCAACTTTAGCCGGCAGCTGCGCAGCAACGACAGCGGCGGCACCGGCCAGATCAGTCTCGAGTTTTTCCAGCGCAAGAAGACGCGCTGGCCGTTCCAGACCGACTGCATACCGTGGGAGGTGTGGACGATACGGCTCGAGCTGCTGACGCTCACGAACGAGGACGACCGGCTGCAGTGCCGGGAGCGGGTGAGCGACCTGCTGACCGACAAGGTCTTCTGCATCACCGAGATCATGAACCGGCACGACTACGTGCCGAAGATACCGAACCAGACCGAGCTCGACATGGTGTTCGACACGACCTACCCGGACGTGCAGCCGTACCTGTTCCAGTTCAAGTTCAGCACGGCCGGCCCGAGCGGCACCTCGGTGAGCAACACGATGAAGAAGCTGATCAAGGAAACGCTCAACGTTTCGTTGTGACTAATGCGCGGCCTGCTGCTGCTGCTGCTCGTGGGGTCGTGTCCCGGGCGTCCGCTTGCTTTGCGCCTCAAGGGAGCCCGGGCAGGAGAAGATCCCATTTTTTTTCATTTTTGTTTTCTTTACACACACACACACACACACACACTGTTACACTCACGTCGTCTGCTAAACTTTGGCTAAGCGTCTGCTAAGCGAGTTTTTTTTTGTTTTTTTGTTTTACTTGTTTTAATGGTCGCATTTCCGTGCAATCAATGTTATACCGTGGTCCGCCGACCCTCCTCCCCACACCATACAATGTATCAATAGTGTTTGTGTCTCTATTTGGTTTTGGAGGGTTTTTTTACTTCTCTTTTTTTTTCATTTACGTGTCATGTCATCGTGCTATTACGTCAGTGGCTGTAGGATAAGGACTATGTTGTGCTAAGTACGCGCATGGACAAGGACGCTGTGTGCCTGCGTGTGTGTGTGTGTGTGTGTGTAGCGCAAACGATTTGCGTCTGCCTGCCAGGCAAATCCGTATCAAAAGTCTAAAAAGGTTGAATTATTAAAACCTTTCGATCAAACGCGCGATGACAGTGCGGCCGGGAAACGTGGAAACGCAAAACGAGATTAGTTAATGGCCCTGTGAAGTCGGTTTTGGCGAGTTTAAAAACAAACACCGAAGGGGCTTTCGTTTTTTAGATTTACAATTACGCAACGTGTGACGTAGTACGCATCATTCTAGGCCGCTTTTTTGCTGCTGTTTCGGCCACAATCAAGGGCTGATGAAGCGCTACCGTGTGTATGTATGTGTGAGTGTGTGTGTGTGTAGCTATCACGCTATCGAATGATTTGTATGAGTATGTATCGCTGTTTTTTTGATGTTTGTTTTTGCTATCGATGTGTGCTCCCTTCCTTGAGCGCCACCACCTGTTTAGTTAAATGTTGCAACCCCATACCACCCACCTACCGTAAAAACCGCCCCCTCCCCCCTCCCCATCCGTCGAGTTTTCCGTTGATCTCTAATTGATAAGGCGCGCTAGCCGCGCACGCTGAAGCCACTTTAAAGAAGCAACCGATGTTTTAAAACGCTGAGCGCCCAAAGCAAACGCAAACAAACAATATATACCGTAAGGTGATGTACCGAATCACTAATTAATAGAGCTAAGGTTTTTAGGTTTAAACGGTTCCCAGCCGGTGGTACAAACAAACCAAGACAGTGAAACAAAAACAAAACAAAAAACGTTCGCTCTTCTCGACGGCAACTAGTCGCGTTTTGACACCAATGGCGGTGACATGCTTGGATGAAATAGAACAAATAGTGCAATATTGCAGGCATCTGGGGAACGAGGCGGAGAACGGGCAGGGATGCTACACGCGAACCCGTTTCAAAACCGATTTGCTTCAACTCTTGTTTTGAACACTCCCCAAAACGATACTTTTTTTTTTAAATGTATGCCAAAACAACTAAAGCACAATAGTACAAAAAGCAAGAAGCAGGATTTCCCAGAGCAAAGCAAGCGAAACAATGAGGGTAGAGCAAAAGAATACTTCTAGTGAACAAAATTAACCACCTTCAAATGGGTTTGCAATAGCGTTCGATTGGAACGGAGAAACAGTCGCTCGTTTTTTTTTAATAATTCTGTAATAATTCTGAGTCTGCCCCATGCAATGAATTTAACCCTAAAGTTAGAAGCCAAACAGCAATTCAATGATAGGATAGTGTGTGCGTGTTGTGGGTTTAAAAGTCGTGCTCTCCTTCAAGTTTTATTTCCTCACCCTTTGCTAGATGGATTTCCACATTTACTAGCAACCGAAACGAACCGAGAAGAAAGGAAAAATAATGAAAAAAAAACAACAACAACAACACGACGCAAGAATCATACGGGTTCCCGAAACAGAAAGTTTGATGCATAAAGTAATGGTCACTATACAAAAAAAAGGTATGCAGTAAATAGTTACGTAACATTACCTAAAGACATCTCAATAGCATAGTAGCATTAATGCTTGCATATACGTAAAGAAAACGCTAAACCACGTCTAGGTTATCAACACAAACCGTACCTCTACTCTCCGTACTATATATATACGTAAACGACTTTATCATGTGTGTATGAGTGTGTGTGTGTGTGTGTGTGTGTGTGTGTGTGTGAGAGAGAGTGTGAGTGAGTGAGTGAGTGTGCAGGGTTGTGCACGATACCTTCCCCGAACTTAATTATGTTTTAGGCAGGCTTGTTCGGTTAGATATTGTTTTGTTTTCTTTCATTTTTTTATTCTGCTCTTGTGCACTATCTGTCTTGTTACGCTTGCACTTACACTTTTCACGCCGTTCACTATTCGTAACAGATGAGGCAGGCAACACCCCTGGTGTGTGTGTGTGTGTGTACCGGCGGGTGTGAGCGTTAATTTTAAGCCACCGGACCAGAAAGGAGCAGATACACTCGTGTGCGCATGTGCTCGTCGCACTAACGCACGTGGTTTCAGTCATTTATTAGGCTCAGCCGGGCTTTGTTTGTTTTTTGTTTTTTTGTTGTCCTACGTAAGCCTGTTAGTTATAAACAACAACAACTACAAAAACGCACCCAATTTTTAATTAAGTTTAAGTGGTTTGGACAGGGGTTTATTTTCCCATTGGAATTAGTGAATCAATCAAACAAATTGAACTGCGGTTCCTGCCGAAAAGAAGAAGAAAAAAAGAAGAAAGATATAGTTCTGTAAGTACTTGCAATATATTGTGCAAGAAAGCGCAAGAAAAGGAGTGAAAAAAAAACAACAAAAACACGGGAGAGTGGAGAATAAAAAATGTAACAAAAACAAAACGAAGCGAAAGCGATTAAAATGTAAAAAAAAACAACAACACATCAACATAAAAAGCGAAGAATGAACAGAAGTAGAGTAAGTGTATAAAGAAAAAAGGAAGATAAAAATGAGCAAAACACAGCTGAAAGCAACACAACAGTAATATTACCTAGAAACATATAGAGGGAATCCAAATTCTTTCAAAATTGGTTAACGCATTGCTTTGCAAATAGCACTGAACAAAGCGAGAGTAGATGAAATAATTTGGCAAGTAGAAGTAAGAAACGAATAGTACCATCGTAAAAAAAAACAAACAAAATAATAAGATCCTTATAATTCAGCTTAATCTTGTGTACGTGAATGTTCGCAAGTTTGTTTAGCCTTTATGTTGTAGGCTATGTTTTTCTTGTGTTTTTTTTTCATTTTTTTTAAACTGTCGGTTATATATTTTACTTTAGCATTTTCTCTCTCTTACCCTCTCGCTGTCTTTTGTTAGCTGTAACGTTATGCTCTAGCTAGAACGCTTTAAACCTGTATGTCATTTCGTCGTCGGTTAAGCTGTGATTAAGTGTATATGATATATGAACGTTAAAA
>KB667766.1:1147052-1170521 GCA_000349065.1 Anopheles quadriannulatus
AGCCATCAAAACTTTAATTTTAGTTTTAACAGACAGCCTTATAAGCGACTTCAGAACGTTTTAAAGGTTTAACAACTTTAAATACTGTTAAGCATCTTCAAAAGACATGTTAAAACTATGTGGCACAGTACACTAATAGTAAAGAATGCTTTAATTCATGTTAAAGTGCAAAAGGTATGGGAAATGTTTCTTGGGATGTTTGTTTACCGTGACATCGGGGAGCCTACTAGAGCCCAGCCACACCTTCCGGTGATTCCGGTGCGGCATGATCCCCCAGTCCCAGTCGAAGAAATTCATGACGGATGTCGATAATCACTTTTCAAATTCTACTAAAATTCCTACGCTGCACATGTACTGTCGATTATAGTTTGACGACTACCAGAATCAGTTACTTGATCGGAACTGGAGTTCCTCCGTTACAAATCTGGAGTTCCTGCGCTACATCCTACGTTGAATTTCTATGCTAATTCTTATGCTAACTCCAACGCTATTACCGGCATGGGTTCATGATCGGTTCCAAGACTGGTATGGGCTTAAGATCGGTTCCATCCATGACAGGTATGGATTCGAGATCGGTACCAGGACCGCTATGAACTAGGTATCAATTCCTGGACCGATATGGTTTCAGTATTACTTCAAGGACTTGTATGGGTTCAGTGTCTATTCCAGGACCTGTATGGACTCAATAATTGTTCCAGGATTGGAATTGGTTCAGTATCAGGATTAGGACCATCATGAGGTCATGATCAATTGATCATGAACCAGAATTGGTAATGTATCGGTTTCCGCACCGGTTTTGGTTTTAGATCTCTTAAGCGGCCTCTTCAATACTCATTTGAATTGGGTTTTGAGGCCAATAATTTCGGCGTAGACTTCAGAGTAAAAGGGACTCCTGAAATTTCCTTGCGCAGACCACACAGAGGTGACCATTTCTGAAATTGTGTTCCGCAAAAAAAAAAAAAAAAAACATTGCGCTCGTTATCGTTAACGTAATTTATTTTTGAATTCGAAAGAAACAATTGTCCACCAGGAGGTAGAGTTGTTGGACATCCCATGGGAGCAATACTAATTAGATCTTCCCTAAAATAAAACACCTGCAATGTGTGCAGCATTACCGTTACCTTTCCACATATGCGGTACACGAAAAACACAACATAAACAAAACTGGGAAAAGGCACAAACCTTTGTGGTCCACAGTGCTGACGTTTGTCCCGTTTGATGCGTTTGATGCGATGCGCTTTTTCCGCTCCTTGTCCGCCTGTTACGCACTTTCCGCGCATGTGCCTGGTTGTTGCGAGGAAAATTCGCTCTCCCATCCACACACGAACACACACGCTCCGCGTACACCCCAACCTTTGATTGTGTGAGTGTGTTTGCCATGTTGCAAACCATTCGCTGCCCATCAACCATTTCCTGCTGGTGCGTGAGCTGTTCCTTAGTGCCAAAGGTGGTCCAAACGGGAGGGTCCCTTTAAAAGATTCATCGCTTGCTTGTGCGTCCCAGTGCAGATAGTGACGCTTACGGGTACCGTGGAAAGGTGAGTGTGCTGCATCCTTTACCAAGCCATCTGTTGTTACCTTAGGCCTTAGAGCGTCTGCATCTCAGCGTAAGGGAGAGAGAACGAATGAGCAAAAAAAAAATATCAAAAAAGAAAGAAAACTTATCAAACCACTACTATCAACGCACAAACATACACACGAGCCCGAGGTTTTGGCACGTTGGCGCGTCCTGCCCTGGTGAAACGTAAATAAATCCCACAAGTGTCGCTCCGGACGGCGCTGTCAAAACGGTGCTGCCTGGACCGTTGTGTATTGCGTCGGACAAGGTGTTGCTGGTGTTTATGAAAGGGAGGAGTAAGACGCGATTCTGCAACCCCGTGTCGTGCATGTGCGGAGTGCTTGATACCTTGGTACGTGTCGTGTAGAGTCGTCTCGCCCGTCCCCAAACGGGAGCTGTTTTTTCTTCTCTTCCCCGTGGCCGTGCTCCTGACCAGGGTGCCCCCCTAACCTAGGTGGAGGAGGTAAATGATACCAATAGATCCTTGAATATTCGTGTCGTATACGCGGTAGCGTAGAATACGGCAGGATGTCCTAACAAAAACTAACCCCTAATATCCCACACCATATGGTGGTGTGTTTGGTGCACCTGTAATTAGAGCATTCAAGGCAACAGAAGACTCACCGGGAGGCCTTAGGACATACAATTGCAGAACCAGTGCAGGAATTTAGGAGTTTCGCGTTATTAGTTTTGTAAATGTAGAACAGAGGAATCTGGTGTACGGTAAGGCACGAAATTCCAGACCTCGATAGGAACCTGGAACCTACGAACTTCTAGACTCCCCAGAAAAAAAGTAACACAAGCAGAACAAAGACAGGAAGCTAGGGACCAGGGAGCCGTTCTTGCAAATCGTTGAAAAATGTGGTAGGACAGTGGAAGGGGAGCGAAGGGTGGTGTCGGAATGCAACAAATATCAAGCCTCGCACATGCATTGTCGGCAGAGTCGATTTGTGCGCATATACGCGTCCACCGAGCGCGCGTTACTGTGTATGTGTTTGTGGTTTGCGAATATGGCAGACGCGAGAAGTTGCATCGTACCAACAGTTCTAGCAGGTAGAGGAGACGGCAAGTAGACGGCAGATGTCCAGGTGGTGGCATCTCTTGGACGAATCTTCCGGAATATCTGGCCTTGGGACGGCAGCCGGGGAATCAAAAAGGCCATCGTCTCCAGCTTTTTGAGCTGGTGGTCACGCGATTTGTTGTTCAGAGCATTGTGTTCCATTGTGTCTGTGACTCTGTGTGTGAATGTGTATGAATGCATGTTATGGAAGATCTGAGCATTGCAACAGCATCAGCAACTGCAGAAGTACGAAGGACAGCGTAGTACCCCGTTGTGTCCAGTTGCGACTGTACTTTTAGGTCCAGCTCGAAATATTTCGGCTAGGCGGAGGGTGGCACGGCTTATTCCCTGAATTTATTCTCTGAATTTGCGCAGACATACAGAGCTAGTGGGGAGACGGAGGAGGTAAGAGGTGTGAGAAGGCCTGTGTATGCAGTTTGCATCTACCAGAGAGACTCCCAGCCACCCAGTGCCATGAACAAATAGGCAGAGTTCTTTGTTTTCCCCGTGCGGACGCGCGTCGCACCGAGTGTATGTGTGTGTGATCTCATGCTCTCTCTTTCTTTTTCTCTCTCTCTTTCTCTTTCTTTCTTTCTTTCTTCTTTCACCTTTAGCTTATCGCTGAAGCAGCACCTGCAACAACATCGCATCAGTTGGATGTACTAGTGAGTGCATTGTGTGTGTGTGGCTGTGTTAATTAGCGAGACGTTTTGCACACGGTGTGTGGCCTAAACAATGCCCGGCAAGGTGAAGTACTACTGAGGATTAGCAAAAGACCAGACCAGACGACACAGCAGCTTGGATGGATGGTGTAACAACGCCCGGCGTTGCTATCTGCTGGTGGAGGTGGTCGTATACCACCGAGCGAGCAAGCGTGTTGCTGGTCACTGAACAGTACTGAGGGGTTTTTGTTGTTGTTGGAAGAAGACTGCCGAACAGCCGAAAGTGTTCCTAACATGACGGCACACGAATCGTACGGCTTCATCGGGACGTGGGAGGTAAGGGAGCGTAGCCCCAGACCGGCTGACACACGGCGTAAAACTCATACCAATGCCGCCTCGTTTCGTTTCAGATTGTGGAGTCCCACCTGGAAGGCACTACGGAGAAGCTTGGACTAGAAGGGTATGTGTGTGTGTGTGTGTATGCTCATACCAGGACCAGGACATTAACCTTCTCTTCTTCTTCCCCTTCTCCTGTTTCACCCAGCATCAAGTTCCGGCTGGACGAGATGGGGGACATCATCTGGTACAACGATCTGATCAACACGAACGGCGGCGCCCGGGACGGTCCGCTCGGGAGCCCGCGGCTCAGCAGCCTGAACGGGGCGAGCTTCTGCCCGATCAACGACTCGGCCGCCGTCCTGTTCAGCTGTGAAACGTTCGAGGTGGTGGAGCTATCGTCGAACGGGCCGGGCCTCATCTTTGGTGCGTACACCGGGCACAGCATCGAGTTCCGCACCAACCACTACAACCCGGGCGAGCAGATGTCGCTGCGGTGCGACTGCTGGTGCGAGCTGCACTGCCAGCGCGTCAAGGAGGACCAGTCGGTCGGGCAGGAGGAACCGTTCACGCTCATCTCCGTGCTGGACGATGGCAACTTCTGTGATGTGACTCTCAAGAGTTGTGATAATGCAATCGTACGTATCGCTTGGGAGGGCGTACTTGGGACTTGCGAGGGTCACTCGGGGAGCTGAACGGGGGCTTACTAGGACCGCATGGGGCGCCTGTGGCTTACTTGGAGTAGTTGTTGCTTACTAGGGGCATTTGGGACATGCTTAGGGTACTTGAAACTTACTTGGAGCAGTTGACACTTACTAGGGGCACTTGGGGTTTACTAGGAGCACTTAGGTCTTTCTTGGGGCATACTTGGAGCTTACTTGGGGTTTACATGGGACTTACTTGAGGCATTTGGGGTTTCCATGGAGCAGTTGGAGTTTACTAGGGGCACCTGGGGGTTGCATGGGTCATCTGGAGGTTACTTGAGACACTTAGGGCTTGCTTGGTGCGCTTGGGGATTACTTTGGGCTTACTTCGATCTTCTTTGGAATACTTAGGGCACTTTGGTCTTATTTGGAGCTTACTTGGGACTTACTTGGAGCTTACTTGGAGCTTACTAGTGGCACTTGGGGCGTACTTAGCGACATTTGGGGCTTGATTAGGAGACTTGGAGCTCACTTGGATCACTTGGGGCTTATTAGCGGCCTTTTGGGTTTACTAGGGGCACTTGAGGTTTACTTGGGGCTTACTTGGAGCTTACTTGGAGCACTTGGGGCGTACTTAGCGACATTTGGGGTTTGATTAGGAGACTTGAAGCTCACTTGGAGCAGTTGGGGCTTACTAGCGGCTTTTTGGGTTTACTAGGGGCACTTGAGGTTTACTTGGGGCTTACTTGGAGCTTACTTGGAGCTTACTAGTGGCACTTGGGGTATTTCAGGATCATGATCTGGTTCTCTGTCTTTCGTCACCAGTACAATGTGCACTCGCCGATCCTGCGCCTGAACGGGTTCGACTGCAGCAGCATGACGGCGGCCTCCACCTACCAGCATCTGGCGAGCCGGTTCGAGTGTGCCGAGGCGCAGGCCCAGCAGCAGCAGGTCGCCTCCGCCGGCACCACCACCACCGCCGCCCATCCGCCGCTGATGAAGGTTTCCTCGGTGCCGTGCGCCCGTGCCGTGCGCGCCTCCAGCACCACCACCGGTTCCAGCTACGGTCGCGGCTCACCCGCCATGATGTGCAGCGTGAGTGCGAGCGCCACACCTTCCCTACACCCGGCCGCTCCACTCCTAAATCCTAACTTCCTACTCCCACCAGCCTCGCTCGATTCGTACAGCCTCTCCCCCAAGCTGGTGGCGGCACACATATCCAACTCGTTCAACTGTCTAATGCCGACGGACGGTGCCGCCGGCTCCATCTTTCTCGACGTGCCAAAGCGAGCGACCCACAGCCACCATCACCACCACCATCATCACCATCACCACCAGACGGCGTCGTCCTGCTCCGACTCGAACCTGCACCTGGACCGGAACGTGTTCTTCTTCCCGGACGCGGTACCGGCCGGCACCTGTCGGGTGAAGTTTAAGCCACCGTCGTCGCCGTTCCGCGCCCGCAGCCCGTCCCCGTTCCCGGTGGCAACGCTCGATACGCCACCGTCCTCGCCGCTCACGCCCCTCTCGGTGCTGAACAACATCCCGGCGAAGATGCTGGCCACCATTCTGCACTGGCTGTACTGCGAGTGTCTGCCCGAGCAGCTGGACGAGGACACCTGCATCCAGCTGATCAACATGTGCGAAAGCACCACGCCACTGAGCCGGATGAGCGAACCGTGCAAGAATTATTTGCGCAACATCCAGCTGAAAAAGTGTAAGTAGGGCCTGTACTGGTACTGTACTGTGATTGCATTGCCTTCTTCTCTTTTTGCGCAAAACAGTTGTGATCGACATCATCAACGACCTGCACGACAGCCTGAACAACATGATCCAGATGGTCAACCCGAGCACGATCTCGCACAGCCCGTGCGTCCTGTGCCAGGTGTTCAAGGAGGGCGTGAAGGAGTGTCTAACCGGTAAGCCACCGAATGCCACCCTGATCGAACTCGCTAACGTCTCTACTCCTACACCAATCGCACAGCGTTCGTGAAGCTGCTCCAGTTCTGCAACATCTTCACCAAGGACGCGACCACCTTCACTCGGCAGCAGCGGCACGAAATCATCAAGTACGTGCGCACCCGCATGCCGATCTATCTGTCGCAGGTGCATCAGCTGCTGCAGAACGTGCACCTGGTGCTCGGCAGCCTCTCGCCGGACGATCGGAACGATCTCGTCTCCTACCTGGTGCCGGAAATTACGGCCGCCCTCGAGGTGCTGACGGCGGCCGTGTCCGAGATCAAACGTTCGCTCGAGGCCGTCTGCAAGGATCTGAAGAGCAGCCAGCAGGAGCAGCAGCAGCAGCAGAAGCTGCACGAGAGCACCGTACATGCGGGGCGCACCCAGCAGCAGCAGCAGCAGCCCGCCCGAAGCAGCACGACCGGCAACAGCCGGGCCGGCGAACGGACCCACCTTAACCGGAGCCACCACGCACGGAGCAGTAGCAGCAGCAGCAGTGGTGGTGGTGGTGGTGGCGGCGGCAGCAGTACGTCCGTACCGTCCCGGCTCGGCCACAGCCCGTCCGAGTCGGACCTGAAGTTCTTCCTGTACATGTACGAGGTGAAAAAGATGCGTGATATTTACGGGCGCGTGACGAACGCGCTCGAGGTGCTGCTGCACAAGAAGGGCACGTTCAACGAGATGAACCTGCTGCACCAGCACCAGACGGTCAGGCGCAACCTGGAGCAGCTGGCGCTGGAGGTGCCGGCCGCGATCGGCCAGCTCGAGGAGCTGTGCGACACGATCGACGAGAAGATTGGCTGGAAGGAGTTTAAGTTTTGCTTCAAGTTTCTCACCAGCCAAGTGGTAAGGCACTCGCTCATTGGAAACGTGTTTGCCACTCTGCTAATCTGTCTGTGTTCGGCTCTCATTGCAGAACGGTATCGTGTCGAAGCTGCTGGAGCACAAGGCCGCCCTGAACGATGCAATGTTTTACGTAGGTGTTGTGGTGTTGCTGACCGAACTCCTGCCCGCTTTTACAATTTTTGGTGCGTGTGTCCCTACTCTCTGTTTGCAGATCTCGACGCTGGTGCAGAAGGAACAGTTCACCTGTGCGCTGGTCGAGCTCGGCCTGCTGGACAAGCGGAGCGTCGAGCCGGCCCTGCTGCACGAGTGTGCCGCCCGGCGCAGTGCGGTACGGTCGAGCGGGCAGCGGCAGCTCGAGTACGCCACCGTCAAGATGAACCTGGTGCAGAACCTGTGCGAGTCGCCGACCGCGTCCCACAGCAGCCTGTCGAAGAATGCGCTCAAGCTGCTGCACTCGGGCCAGCTGGCGGACATGGAGTTTGAGGTGATCGTGCCGCACCCGGAGCAGCCGGGCAGCGAGGGCAGCGGTATCGTCGCGCTCGGGCCGCCGACCTGCTGCGCCGATCTCAGCCCGGACGAGGCGGTACTGCTGAACGGGGGCGGCAGTAAGGGTGCCAGCATCGAAGCACCCGGCAGCAGCGGCAGCAGCAGCAGCAACAGCAGCAGCAACAGCACCACCACCACCAGCAGCAGCAAGGGCGGCAGGGGCACCCAGTCGCACTGCTTCAAGGCGCACCGCGTGATAGTGGCGGCCCGGTGCGAGTGGTTCAAGAAAGCGCTGCTGTCCGGCATGCAGGAGGACATCAATCGGTGGGTGTTTGCGACTAGCGATTCCACTACTACTATTATTGTATCCAACCCTGTCTCATTCTGCAGCAAGATTATCATCTACGACACCTCGCCGGTGATCTTCCGCCGGCTGCTGCTGTACCTGTACGGGGCGCCGGTCGACCGGTCCGTCGGGGTCGACCAGCTCTGCGAGCTGATGCTGCTCGCCGACCGCTACTCGGTCGACAATCTGAAGGCGATCTGCGAGCAAACGCTCGTGTCCTCGATCGATGGCGACTCCGTCATCTGTCTGTACGGCATCTCGGACCGGTTCAATGCGACCGCGCTCAAGGCCCGCTGCCTGTCCTACCTGTCGCAGCACACCGAGCTGACGCAGCTGGACATCTTCCAGGAGCTGCCGGTCTATCTGCAGGTAGGTTGCACGCTACACTGCATGCAAGGTTTGACAACACCAAAATGCTTACCCACTGCCTCTGTGTACTCTGCCATCCAGAACGAGGTGCAGGAGCTGATACGGTGGTGCGGGCGGGCCCCGGAACCGTGGTGCGATCGGGAGCGATCCCGCTCCGATCGGGGCTCCCGCCACAGCCTGAAGAGCCCGTCGAAGGCGGCGAAATCGTCACGGTCGCGCAAAACGTCACCCTCTTTCATGTGACCGTGATGACGCCCGCCCCATACACCGCTATTCATTGAACGCTGTGACTGTCGCTCATCTGCCCGCAGGGCCAGGTGTTTGATGGGTTATATACATATATTCTAGTGAACACAACACAACAACACAAACAAGCAAGCAAGCAAGCAAAAAACAAACGAAAAGGAAAAAACTCCGTAGTCATCAACAAAAAAGGCTATAACAAATCCCCCAAAACACACAACACATACATATAGCGTATACTTCAAGGGGACTTTACCTGTACGAGCGGCTCTAGATGGGCTCACTCTATAAGGGGACGAGGGGGGAGGGCTGTGTAGGTAGTGATTTAAAAATTTGAACCAAACCCTTTAGGACCTGGAGGCACTTGGGGATTGAGCGTGAGGACTGATACGGACGTGATAGCTTCAGTTCCGGCTTGCGGAAGGGTCCGTAAGGTGCTTTGGAGACTGTTTGGAGACTTGGAGGAGCACTCACGACGTGCGACGGAGCACGTGCCGCTGTAAAGGAACTCTTTCGGGAAGGATCGTTTTCGGCATGATCGATACAGCTTGCACTGCAAATCGTTTCGTTTAACTGGTGCTAAATGGATTACTCAACCTGCTAGCAGTCAAATGCAGATATGTATAGGTGCGTGTGTGTGTGTGTAAGTGTGATTGTGTGTGTATAATGTGGGGTACGGTACGGCAAGTAAGCAATGGAGGGAAAGGAGGATGAAGACGTAGCACACTACTGTTCGATTGTTCCTTGGATTGGTGTTTGATTGCTGCCATTGTACATCTTTCGCTCATTTTTTAACCTTTTTTCTCCGTTCTCGCTGTATCATTGCAGACAATTGTTGCTTATCGACAGACAGAGACTCTCCACTCTCCCTCACAGAAAGAGTTCGCAAGAATGAAAGCATTTTGTTTAGCGAATTGCCTACTTTAGGGCGGCTGATGTACATGGCGCCTGAAAGTATGCACATTCCGGTACAGTAAAGTGATCCCATTGCCGATGGTCAGTACACCGGTAGTAGTTTAGGTCGGAAGGTCGGATCTGAACTGAAGCCCTGCAAGGGTCTCGGAGCTGCTCCAGCTCGAACAAACTGCAATGCAAAACTTCCAGCAATGGTCTTGCGGTGCGCGGTGCTATATAACAGTAGTTTTGATCAGTTTAATGTTCCCGGCCCCCATCCCTCCCCCTCCAATTATAGGGTGGGCGAGAGTGGAGTGTAAGAGTGTGTGTGAGTGTGCGCGTGTTTGTGTGTATGTTGCCTGTTTAATACAGTTTCCTCTAGCTGTCTTGTTCGAATGTCTAACGTATAAAACCAAACAAACAAACAAAAGCCCCGTATTGGGCCGCCGTCTCCTATACCCAGTGTGTGTCCTGGCGGCCATGATTGCTCCTTCCGTTCTGTATTTGCCGTCTGCTCTGCTTGGTTGGCGGTTTTGTGTGTGTTTTTATTTCTTTTTTTTACTGCAGACGCTTTTAATGGCGCGCGATGCGGTTTATTCTCCTCATTAAACTGAATACGAGTGGCTCAATGATGTAATAATGATGGCCGCTAATGGCGACCCGCAGGAGCGTAAGGAATGTGTGGTACGGCGATGGCACTCGCTGCAAGTAAGGAATTAACGGCTCACGTATGATCGAGCCAGCCGAGACTAGAGTACATTTTGGGTATCTTCAATGAACAAAGCAAAATCAAAAAAGTTGTCGTGTGGAATTTCGGGGAAAACGAACCAAGGCGAACCAAAAACGAAAAAAAAAGAAACAAAACAATTTTATTGTTCAGTTCTATTGGTTGCATCATTCTACTCTTCTGCCCATTTAAACAGCAAATGAAATAAACTAACAATTCACTCCGTTTTCAATGGTCATTCATAGTACTTCATCCCTTCGGCGGTGGAGCAAGTCCACCATCGACAATGCAATGGACGTTTTAGTGTCCTACTGCTGCAGCGACTGTTTATCCAACAGATATTACTTCCCTCTCGTAAAATCCAACTCAACTCCTTGCATCACACTGCCCCTCGCAGTCCATATCCTGGATGTAAACACCAACACATGAACCGCGGGCGGCAGGGACGGCGCATGTGCCGTCTGTCCGTCGCTATAAACATCACAAATAGTTCGTATTCCGTTACCATAGCTACAAAACGTGCAGCTACAGTGCTACATGGCATCCTTGCGTCCCCCCCCCCCCCGATGGTAATGTAAGTACGTCAATAAATCGCCGTGGCTATGTATCTAGGTGGTGGTGCTGCTGCTGCTGTTGGAAAGGATTATGGTGCAGTTGCATTCGGTCGGCGTGTGTGAACGTGCGCTTCCGAAACTGTCTGACAGTTGACATGCCGGTACCGGACTGACGGTTTGCCTACGGCACGTAACGTAAACCTCCGGCGCAACGGTGTGTACGCTGCGGGATACGTTTTGCCTTGAAATGATTGAAATGAGGTATAGAAAATATTGAGAAATTTTCAAATATCCCAACGATTTGGAATCTTTGGACATATGAGTGTTTAGTGTAAAGTATATCCGAAGAGATGTCAAACGTCATCCAGCTGTCGAGCCGCTCAGATGGAGATGGTTTACAGAAATCAATGTCAGAATCTGAGGCTGATCTCCGAAAATCTTCTGATTCTGAACTCTCCAACAAAACGATACTTGAGGTCTGACTGGTCTTTTGTTTGACATTTAAACATTTATCTCTCGTTATGTATATCTATCTCTCCCTCTCTCTTTATTTGGATTGCGTCCTCTTTGGAAGTAGGTATTACAGGCAGATACCGAATATTGTGATGTCCCGTGTGTGCTTAGAACAGACACACGCCACCGAGAAGTGAGCCGAATTGGCTCACTGCCGGGGCAGCCCCATGCCGGAGATCGCTCAGCGGCCGCTCTCTCGGCCGTTTCTTGGGAAGGTTGCGCCCTTGGGGGAAGCGCGACAAGGCACCTTCCTCTCAAGCTCCTTGAACTCCTGAGCCGGCCCAGTGTCTTCCATCATCTGCTGCGGTCCAAGAAAACGAGCGATAGCAGCTTCATGTATCTATAGGGGCACCGGTGGACCTAGAGGGGTGTACACTTGGAACCGTGTGTCACACACACACACACACACACACACACCCGCAAATACATTCACAGACAAAAACATACAGCGTTAACTGTAGGGGATGGAGCGCTTATGGAGCATGCGACGCGTGCGCAAACAGACGAACCAACGGACAGAACGGTAGGCAGGAAGTTACTACTCGGGGGGCTACCACTGCGCGCTCTCTCACTCTCTATATCTCTCCACACATACCAACACAAACACGGGCACGCGCGCGCGCGCGCACATGCCTCCCACACACTCACACATACACACAAGCGCGGGTCGGTGAAACGTTTTTATAGTTCGTCTTCCAGCTCCAGTCATAGCAAGACTTCCTCTGCGATGAGTTTACATAACCCGCTCTAGGTGCGCCAAACTGCTGCTATTTGCGGGGACGTTTTGTTTGCATTATTTCGGGTCTGGCCAAGTGGGAGGGAGTCTTGGGCCTGGGTGCTCTCGGTGCCAATTGTTCCGATTGTTCTCTGTGCGTAATGTGTGCTCTGCTGTGTTCTAGTGTGCTCTAGTGTTCCAGCCCATCGTTCATTGTGTGTATTCGGTGTTCGGTGCGGCCCGCTGCCTGCTGTTTTGCGGTCCTGTCTGAAACTCTCCCTCCCTCTATTGTTTTCCTACCACACCTCGTGCCCAGGGAAGACCCGCAGGAAGTGGGAAGCAAAAGAGAGAGAGAGAGAGAGAGAGAGAGAGAGATGGAAGCTGAGAGAGAGACAGTGAGAGAGACTGACAGAGAGATAGAGAGAGAGCAAGACATGGGGATGGACGAGATGACTCTCTGACCGTGCTAGCTGGAGAGTGTGTCGGAGTAAAAAACACGAGATTTTGCGAGTTGCGAAACTGAGCAACAGCCAAAAGGAAATTGGAAGGGCTAATTCCTGTGCATGTGTGTGTGCGTGTGTGTGTATATGGTTTCTAGTGTGAACTGTTCGCACAGTGATACCCCTCTTCACTCTCCCCAGCACCTCCCTGTGTAGTACGTAGGTGTTGTAGGTGGAACACACTGTGCTCATTGTTGTCATCCTAATCCTTCAACAATTGTCACCCAACGATCAAGCTCCAGCCGAGTCACCCACCTACCGGTCGAACTGGATGACGAATGTGTTTGTGTGTGTGTGTGTGTGTGTGTGTGTGTGTGTGTATGTTTCGATGCTGCCCCATTCCATCCCGGTAGCACCGATCAACCCCGCCAAATGGAAAGGCATCGAAGCCCCTCAAGGATGTGATCTGTGTCCTTTCGCGTGTCCTTTGCAATAAGACGTTTGTGGGAAAAGGGGAGAGAAGAGTGGCGGGGGGGAGGGTGGATGAAGGTGAAAAGGAAAAACTAGATGCAGAGAGATTCAGGCGAGAGAGAGAGAGAGAGAAAGAGCGAGAATTATGAGAATGTGGAAAGATACGGATTGCTTTTTTGTTGTTGTTGGTACGATGTTATGTCTTTCTATCCCACTTTCCTCCCCCTTTTTAGTGGAGTGTACCGTTCGTGCCCTTTTCTCAATCAAGGCAAATGGGCTAGCAGTGACCATAAAATCGTAGTAATGGACTAACAGACACTCATACGTAGCCTTTTTTGTCGTTGTTTACAGGCCAGGAACCCAGATTTGTACTCTCGGCAAACGGCCAAATCTCAAAGCACACAAGGCCATACTTTGCACATTGGAGCTGCCGCTACCCTGCTAGAACGGGGCAGTCCCCGGGACTGGCAGGTTGTGTATCCGGCCCTTTCCTATGCTACCGAGAAAGAAAACAAAAAAACCCAAGCAGGATCCCGGCACTACATCCAGCCCGGGACATCGGGGTTTCTTCATTTTTGTTGTTGTGGATCTGGAATTTTATGATCCAGTAGGCTCACGCAGTTGTACTCTGGAATTGTAGGAACCAGCCTGGTTCAAGGCACAATTTTTGGGCAGAGTTGGCAGGCTTTCTCTTTTGGGTGTCACATCACTCTCCCGGAAGCATGCGGTGCACGGGCTCCTGGTTGCTCCAAAACAGGCTGGAACGCAATCTGGGCGTCCGCATCAGGCGTAAGAGGATGAGATTGAGCAGCTGGATAAAAAAACGGTGTCTGGGACATTGGTTTTCCTAGATTTGTGTGTCTTTCTGCTGCTGTTGTTGTTGTTGTTACAACGCAAAGAGTATAGTGTGAGCAGAAATCACGGCTGTTGAAGGTGCTTGTAAAAAAAACGTCCCCAAGAATTGGTAACCATTGGAGAAGGGCATTGGAGAAGACCCTCTGTGCACGTCACTGCTCATGTGTGCCTCTGTGTGTTCTTCGATGAAAAGTGGATCCTAGTTGATTCCGTAGTTTTCTCAATTTTTTCTCATCTTCTTTGTGCTCTCTCTCTCTCTCTCACTCTTTCTGTCTCTTTCGCTCTCTTTATCTCGATCTCTCGTTCTATCTTCCTGTTTGCACTGTAACGGCCTTGCGGTGCTTCGACTCGGAAGTTGGTACGCCGAAGCTCCGCTAATCTATTGCGCTGCTCCTGCTTGTCGGGAGCTTCCATTCGTCCTCCTGTTTTTTTTTTAATTACAACTCGCTGCGTGCGTATCTGTGGGAGGGTGTATGGGGGAATGGTATGGGATGTACTTGAGCAGAGAGCGAGTGTGTGTGTGGGGTTTTGTCAAGGAGGATGTCAAGGAGGCATATCAACATCTGCCGATGGTCGGTATGTCGGAGCGTAACGGAGAGGCGCACGCCAAGAGCAGGATAGAGCGATGCACAGAAGGCCTAACGGAGACAACGCAAGACGAAAAAAGGGCCAAGGGTGAAAGATAGAAAGAGAGTGAGAGCAATAGAGCTAGAGCGAGAGAGTACCTCAACAGCCCAATCTTCCGTCAAACTCAGAAGAAAATGTTAAGGGGGAGAACAAAATCCAAGTCCAAGTAAAACTGTAAAATTGTAACTGAAGCAATGTAAGCCTCACGCGAATGGTCCACAACAAACAGGCCCTATTATTAGCCCGTGTCTGTGCCCCTGTCTCTATGTGTTTGTGCATATCTGTGTGTGTGTGTGAGTGAAGTAGGGAAAAGCTGCAGCACTTTGATAAAGGTGGAGCGCAGCAGAATCGAAGCGAAACCGAAAACTCCATATCTCTGTGTGTGCAGTGACGTACAGTGGGTTAAGGGTGCAACAAGGGGGGTGAGCAAGAACTTGGAAGCCTCCAAGGTTTGGAAGAATTCAGTGCCAAATGTTAGATAAGCGGTGCACGGTATAAGGAGCGGCAACACAAAATCCCGCTAGAGCATAGGCAGCGCCGGGGGTTGGTAACGTCATTTCGAAACTTATCTGTGTGCGTGTGTGTGTGTGTGTGCGGGGGGATGCATAAGATAGTTGGTGCAGTAGCTGCATCATTAAATCAGGCTGTAATGGTCGTAAGGACTCCGCTTAGATCCGATCCAGAACGTCCATAATGTCTTTCAAAGGGGAGGACTTAAGGGGGTTCTGGAGCACAAGAAAGGGAGTTCAAGAATCAAGAATTGCTGGAAATAAGAGCGACAGCCAACCAGCCAGCAGTTCTGGGAGCTGTTTTATCGATAAAGCAGCGACCCACCTCACCCAACCCTCTGTTGTACCGAACCCTCCTGTGTGGGGTCTCACATTTTGTGCCATGTAGAAGACCTGAGTGGGGTGTAGTTTCTGGAGTTCTTGGGAGTCGTGCGTATAAAGTTTCTCGCACACAAAGTCGGTTTTAAGAACATTTTAGCTGTGGGAGTTACAACACAAACTTGCTACGCGTGTGTGTGTAGCTCCTTTCACTCCCCTCGTCTTTCCGGACTTTCAGACACCAAAACTGGCCCATCTCCGGGACGGTGCGATCGGTGCGCGGCGGCTGTTTGTTGCCCCGCGATGTTTGCCCTTTTGCTGTTTACGTAACGTGTCGCTTTCGCAATAAAGCAGACGCTCGATCATGGTGTTCCGCGGGGCGGTGAAGCACCCACGGGTAAGTGGGAAAGTTTTATTTCTTTCCCTCCTCCTCCCTCCCGTCCCCAATAATGCTCCAAAGTGTGGAGTCTGGTTGTTTGTTTACGATGTTGTATTGCGAACTCCTCCCGAAGTGGCGTTCTCCGCACTCGAGCGCTGGACTACATCCGAAGAAGGGTGAGCTGGATCTTCTGTTCGCTGTAGTGGTCGTTGCATACTGTTTTCAGTAGATCAGACGCGGCAAATTGAGGGATCTACTTGAAGTCGCTCAAGTGCTCAGTCCTCCCCTCGGGGTATGCAGTAAAGAACCCGTCGACAAGATCAACATTCGTAGTGGAGTAGGTTTTGATGTCCAATTTCCAATGCGTTTTTTGTTTGTTTGTTGGTGTTATTTTTGTGCATCGGCTGCGTTTGCTGCGATGATTGGAAGCGGGAAACCAAATCCTTTCCACTCAGCCCACATCGGTTGCAATCGGTGCGCTGCAATGCTCAATGGGCAAACAATAAAACCGTCGCAGCAGGCAATATAGACAGTGGCAGCATTCGAGATCCTTAGCGAGCGTCCAGCGCATCAGCAAACAAAGTGTCCATTAGTTTTTCCCCCATCTCATCTTATCGGTTCCTCAGCACACCCCGGCAGTGGTGTGCATCTGTTTGGAGTGTTGCATCTTCTCCTCGCCACCGCCGGTCATCTTGCTGCGGTTGGGGAACCTATCGTTGGCGTTTTGTGGGGGCATTGATGCGCGCCATTCGCCATGGTCACTGGTGTTGGATGAAGGATTTGCTGTTTTTTAAAAGTGTTTAACCAACATATAAAGCGCATTCTCCCGATGATCAAGCGTGACACGAAGCCCGTCGACTCGTCGTGCATCCCGATGCCTCTTCCGCCCTAGCTGGAGTGAAGGGGGGGTTCGATTTTTGTTGTTGCATTTTTGTTTGATACCCTCGAGCCGAGACGCTCTCTCGCTCTCTGGAAACGACCTACACCACACTGAAACTCGCTATGTGCCGCCTCGGTACATCAAATCCCCAGGACTGAAAGGCGCGAGAGCGTAACTGCGAGTCTGCGAGCAACGACGCCGGACGACGACGGCGGCGGCGGCGGCAAGAACCAACTATCAACCGACGCCTCGCCTTCATAAAGGACGGTCCCGCTAGCGGCAGGCGTTATTCCAGTGCAGTGTCTCGTGCAGTGCGTTTAGCAGTGGTGCAAGTGCAGCCGCTGGTGCGTTTGCTACATGTTCATTGTGTCGGTTGGTTTGGTGGACTCGATGCCGTGTGGAACTGATGTCGGGCAGCAGCGGTAACTCTGAGGGTTTTTTTTATTGAGTATTGCCCTTAACACACACTGCACCTTACACTACTGCTCCGGGACGTAGGATCCTGGATCGAGGAGTGATCTGTGCGCCGTCTTCAATCAACCCCTAGGCAACGGTTTGTTTGAACGATTCAGCAACAATCAAACACTACCCCGCAACACACATCTGAGCATCGTCAAACAAACCGTGCGCTCCACAATACACCCGGGGCGGCGTTGTTTTTGACTGTAGTTTTTAGTAGACCTTTAAGATAAGATGCGTGCTAGCGCAAGCCCTCTGCTATGCGCTCTGCCTACGCTGGGCTGGGTTTTGTCCATAGGTTCGTTCGGGTACTGTTGTGCATTCTTCTGAAGCATCTCCTCTCGGCAATTTCTCTCCAACGATCGTTAACAGGGCTACCGTACCAGCGCTAAACGGCCACTAGTCAGTGACGAGAGCCCAGAGATCAAGCACGAGTCAAGATCAGACCAACCGAACCACTGAATTGTGAATTGATAGTGTTCAAGCACCCAAGATTGTGACGGTGGATGGAGTAGAGAGGACGGGCGGCGACATGCAACACGCTTGATTCAGTCGGTAAGTAGTAACACGTGTAAGGATCATTAGTATCTAGTGACCTAGTATCTAGTATCGTAGTATGTAGTTATCATAGGTAATATTCCGTTTATGTGTATTGCCTACATTTAATGTGGTTTTTGAAAGAATCGCTGAAGTTGTTAATCTTGTTAATCAGGTCGTGCGAGAGTATAGCTGATAGAAACACCAATTCCAATATCCAAATTCCAAACTTCAGATTATGAGAAGTATTACCAATGATTGTCCTAGTGGTACGGTATTTTCAAAGTGTTGAGATTTCTTGGAGAGAGGCGTCCATTTCGATGGCATCAGCCTGTTGCATTCCACTAACAAGAAGGAGTGTACCTCGTTACTGTTCAAACCACAAGTGTAGACCAAACTTCGGAGGTCTTCTGTGCTTGGAATTTTAAACCAATTCCAATCGAGAATCCATTCTATCGCGTCCTCTGATGAAAGATCGCAACTCACAAGTGTTTGGATGTATCTTCTGCGGGTGGCTTGAGCTACCTAAGATCACATGGGTAATGTTTCAAGATCAGATATTTTCAAGGCAAGCTTCTCGTCTTTATACGCTCTCGTCTAATTCTTCTTATTTCACGCAACAATCGCAGTCGGTTTAGGTTGAGTTGAGGCTAAGGTTGAGGAAAATTAGATTATCAGACCTTATCTGCTCAGTGTAGCCAGTTGGTTGCTACAACTTTTCGTACTATTTGAATCCTCAGAAAAACATAATTGTTTCGTGCAGATAGCTCATGCATGACATGCATCCAGCAGAGTAGCTCATTCAATCTAATATTTTGGTACCTATGTTTGATCATAAAAAAAGTGCTGTCGGGCATTATCTACTGATGTAAAGAATCTTATGATGTGCCTTGTTGAGAAGCTGTTGTCTAGTCTTTTTTCCGATGTGTGTATAAATGCGATACAAAAATATATACTGTTTTACAGCTTTTCACCTTGTTGTGCCTCTTTATTGCGGGTTTACAGGTTTTGTTCGCTTTTTGATTGGGAAATTTGCAATTATATGAAATAATAATGCTAGTTGGGTGGTGATGTGCGCGGTTGATGGCGCTTGAACTGTTGGTTCCAGTGGTAATTAATTAATAAAACCAAAGCCCATTGACAATGGTGCCCATTGAAGGAAATGTAACGTGTGCCCGTGTGGTTTATTACCTCTCTCTCTCTCTCTCTCTCTCCCTCTCTCTTCTTCTGCCATTCTACATGAACTACATGTATATCCTCCAAATGCATTTCCCCGGAAGGACTGGAATAGAATTGATTGATTGAATAAAGGTACAAAACGTTGCCGTTTGTAGCGCTGTTTTGTTTGTTGTTCTTTTCTGGCGCCGATGCCACCTAGGCACGGCGGAAAGGAATATGTTTCATTACCTATATTGCTGCTGCTGCTGTCAGTTGCTGTTGATGCCAGCAGTACCCCGTTCTGCAGCCTTATTGTGCATTTTAGGAAATTCATCGAATTGATTTGCGACCGCCGAACACGCGGCTGGGAATATATTAATTGCTTTGCATTTTGCGGCAAGTGCATTGCTGCGTTCGGGTAACGTTGGTAACGCGTCGAGTCTTTATTGCGCCGGCACGTGTTCTTGTTGAGTTTGATTTAAATGTAAAAGGATGCATTTGCAAAATGTAACGCCAAAATTTGGCACCTAAAATGCGAAATAAACGTTAGGTTTTTGCATTTGGATGACATTTGTTTGAAGTAAGTTATTCCTTTGTGGTATTTTTTCCGTTCCCGTCAGGTGGCTCAGTTCAATAATATAGTATTTGAAAAAAAGCTTGTATAAACTTGACAGAGTACATTCATTTTTTGCTGGAATGATAGGCAAGGATGTTAGATTTGGTTTTTAACTGCAATTGCTTTAAATCAATTTCAAATAACTGTATATTTCCTACACCTTCTCGTAAATCCGGTTCGAAGGACTAAATCTGGATATTTTTTAAATTTTTTGTTTAAGTTTGTTTGAATAATAATTTTGTGGTCCGTGTAGTTTACTGCATGTTGTGCTTGTTATTCAAGTGTCACAATGTGTTCATCAGCCTCTAACAAGTCACTGCACCAAGCCTCTGACTTCTATAAACTAATAAAAACTTCGCAAATCGCTGTACGTTTGCAATCATTTGGAAGGTACACATTCATTACGGGCTTACACTGAAATATCTTTCTTTTGCTATTAGTCAATGAATTTGGCAAAAGTAAGTATTTTAGTCATCGCTGGAAATTGTTGCTGCTCGTTAGTGGGGTGAAACATGTTTTCAAAATGAATCAATTTAAATAAAACCTTGTTAAAACCGAATGGCCATTAGCGGGAAATGTAATATTGAATGTCATTCGAAGGAGGGCATGCGTGTGTGTGGGTTTTATTTTTCTTGGTAAACAGCAGCAACAGCGGCACGCGAATGATATATCCTCCCACTCTTACTAGTCCCCTTATCCTCCAAAGCCGCAGAACGGTACTGATGAACTGAGTAAATGCAGAAAACGTAACACTTTTTTGTAGCTTCCCTGGTTGCATTCTGCAACGGCTAGCGACGAAAGGTATATCTTTCATCAATTATGTTGCTGCATCTGTAGCAGCAGCGGATAATGCTAGCAGGAAGTCTAGCGTATGTTGAAAAAAAAACCAAAAAACCCCCGAATGATCGAATTGCGAATTTGCGGCAGAACGTCATTTCGAAATATTCATTATTTCACCAAGTTTCGGTGAAAACAGTCCAGCATTTTTTTCTGCGGGAAGTTTCATAATGGGCCGGTAACTAAAGGATTATGTTGCGTGGTGGTTGTGCGTGTCTTTTTTTTTATTTAAGCTGAAGTTATTTTTTTTAAGAATTAAAGAATGATGTTATTCGATACTTTAGCATTTATTAATGCGTTCCAGCACAATACCTGCCAGTTCATCAGCAAGAACCACCTGTTGATGCACCGTTGAGGTGGTTTTCAGTAAAGTATGAGGTAACGCATTCAAAAAAGAATATTGCGAAGAGTGAAAACATTAAATAAAATAATATTGTTTTTACAAAGTAACAGTTACAGACATATATTAGTAATCAGTCATAGACACGAGTAACCATTTCCGGGCATTTGCTTTACAAAACAATTCTCCAGGAAGCACAATTCCAGCTAAGCATGCCGGCTAGCCTACATGCAGGCGCTGGAATAGCATAGCCTTTTTGATTACTGCGAGCTTATCTGCCTCGTCAAACGCGGATGCACAGCACAAAGCCAGCACTCTCGCTGTCCTGCATCATTATAGTTCGCCGCTTGTTTGTTTACGGCGAAACTTTGCGTCCGCCTGGTTTGCCGCTCGCAGGCTGTGCATGCGTTAATTATGATACGCGCATTGCATACATGTAGGCGCAGGCAGGAGCCGTCAGCCCCTGTCAATTAGCCCCGCTAATGTATAGCATCGACTCGAAACTGCCGTTTTCGATACGGGCGGCGGTGTCCAAGGCGCATGTAACATGCGCTTCGCAAAACCAGGGTTCGCGAAAGAATCCCGATCGAACACGGAGTAGCAAATCGTGGTGCACTTAATGAGGTCTTAGTTAGCAAATGCTAATTAACGGAGAGTTTTATCCGGGCCGAGGAGACACCGCACAATTGTTCCGCACTGCACAACAGCAAAGTTTTTTTTTTCTGCGCGCCCACGAACTTGTTTAACAAACTGGCCGATACATCATTAGCGCGGTGAATGTGAACGAGCCACGAGTTTCTAAAAAATAAAAAATACAACAGAACTTTCCTTTCCGCTACTCCATGCGGTCGGGGCACTAATTCAGCGGTGTGTGAATGTCAAGCCCCCTTCCCTGTTGCTCGACTAGCAACTTTGCACTCTGCATTTGCTGCCGAGAGCTTTCGCGGGCGCTCGTGCGCTTGCAGTTTGGACATATTGGAAAGCCTTTTTTTCCGCCAAGGCATCCCCATAGTGTTTGCCAGTGGGCGTCTCAAACTGTCAGTGATGCTCAAATCAACAGTTTTTTTTTTGTTTGCTGCCATTTGTTGTCATTTTTCCCCGGATTGCCCGTTTCGATGAGCGATAAGTTTGATTTGATCGGTCGGTTCTAGGGAAAATGTGCGAATGTCGATGCGAACTAATGGATGCGTAACGTATGCAAAACAGGCCCGGCCACCCTGGCCGGCGGATATAAATAGGTCGCCTGCATGCATCTCTGTGCTAGCCGTCCACCCACTTGCGGACTGGGGGACAATTAGTTTTCCCCAGCGCGAATGATCAGGCTGCCTGCGCCGGCCAAATGCACTCAGCCAAAATGCCAAAAAAAAAAAAAAACAAATGAAAACCTACTAAGGGTATTAAAAGCGGGCACTCCCACACAGCTCCGAGCGATTGGGTTTTTGGCTCCGGCACCATAAGCAACGAGCTTTGCAATCCAATTTACCACCAACTTGATGACTGACTGGCGGCGATAGTTTCCCCCCTTTTGGATATAATTTTTGCGCCCGAATCCGTTCAATCCGCACCATTCTGTCCCGATCTTCCCGATCAATGTCACTCAATTAGTGCATTGGATTTTATGATGCAAATCGTGTTTCGGTGCGTGGGGGGCTTGCAAGCCGCCGTGTGCGCAGTAAATGGCGGATGGGAATTACCCAAATGCCGCGTGATTGAGTGGTTGATAATTGATTTTTCGGTGAAAAATTCGGTCGAATTTGTTGACGCTCGGGCTTGCTGCCCGGACATTGATGTCCAGATTTTGCATGGTTGGGACCAGACCGCTTGGTGTGTAAGAGGCTGCCAAGGGGAGACCTGCACTATTGTTACCGCTTGGGATCTCCCCCCCACACGACACACTGTGTACCAGTTGGAAAGGAAACGGCAGCCAGAATAAAACAATCAAATGGTGGAAAACAAATTCTGTGGATGTGGCTCTGTGCCGCTAATGGATTCGCAATAACACCGGAAACCACTTGTTGGAATGCAAACACAGCCAAACCACGCAAGGAGCGAATGCAGCTGAGCAAACTCTTGGTCTGGCCGGCGTCGCTCTAACCTGGCTGGAGGCCACGGCCACGGGTCTCGAGCGCAAAACTGCAAAACGCAAACCTCGGACAAGCGCAGCGAACGGTTTGGCGTGTGTGTACCGAAGGCTCACCAGGACCGGACGCGGCGGTTTAATGGTGTCCCGGCACGCACGCACAACCGGCCATAACGTGGGGGGGGGGGGGGGGAGCAAACAGAAGTGGGAGAAGAAGAACAAGAGAAAGAGGAAAAAAAAGTTCACCCCATGACACGAATGCGCCATTGGTGGGTGTCTGTTTTGTGATTTTTTCCGGCATTTTCCGGAGAGGGATGCGGGGTTGGGCTGTGGTGAATCAATATTAAATCAGTGTCCGATTCGAGCGCGGACCGTGATGCACTTGATGCAAGATATCTTAATGGTTCCCCATTGGTGGGTGGTGGAGAGCTTCGCGTGGGGATCTAAATGCCCGGCCGAGCCGGGCCGGGAAAGGAAGGCAGCCGGCATCTTTGCCCGGCAGGAAAGGACGAGCGCGGCAAGGTCCACATCCCGGAGATGGCGATGGCTGTTGGCCGGAAATTGCTTTACATGCGACATTTCTGCATCAGCGACTTCAGGCACAAACAGGCGGGCGAGCGCGCGTTTGTGGGGGGCTGTTGCCTGCATTAATTGTTTTATCCCCCCCCCGTCCTTCCACCCTCCGAGCACTTTGCAAGGTGGGTACCGGTGCGCAAAGTCTTAGGCTTAATGGGATGCACGATCGGGGGGTGGAAAGCGAACTGCAGCTGCTGCTATTAGAACGACGCGTGTTGGCTGTTGCCGTTCTTCTGTCGGCCCCCGCAGGATATAAGCGTGATGGAAAGGTGGTGGGAGAGCTGATGCCTCTACACCAAGATTGCTTTGTCCGTGTTGTGTGTGTACGTGTGCGTGTGTGGAGAATGGAGAAAGGGTTTCCACAGGCAGGAAGTGTGGTTGTGAAATCCGGCAAAAAATGGCATCATGCACCATTTGCCAGCCACTTTGCAGAAAGGAAGGAACCTTCTCCCTATCTCCTTCCTTTCCCCTGTGGA
>KB667766.1:1177203-1191807 GCA_000349065.1 Anopheles quadriannulatus
AGGACTGACTATCCTGCTATGGTAACAATAAGTCACTGAAAGCCAAGCTCACTTTCACTAGCGGGTACAGGCAGGCCTTGACCGACAGCCGTTGTTGTGCCAAAGAAGAAAAAAATGAATCTTTGCAACCGAGCTTCAGATTCATTGAATCATTTCAAAGATTCATTCATATTCATGAATCTGAATAAAATTTACCCAACACTAATCACGGATGTTAGTTCATTCTGCTCAATGATTCATCGATGATTCAACTGCTGCGACTACTTCAACTAAGACCGGGCAAGGAATTACCGTTGCAGTATGCGCATCAAGTCGCTCGTTCGCCATTGAACGTAGCATAAGCTTGGGCTGTCGTTTTTATTGACACACAAGTGACACATCTCCTCGGAAATTTAGCTGCATTATTTGGATAGCTCTTCGCAAAAATACCCCGTCTTGCTCAGAATAAGACGATAAAGTGGAAAAAAGGTCCAGAAAGAATGTAGCACCATTTATTAAATCCGAAATAACCGTTTTGGCTCCGCTCACGCTGCAATCATTGCATCGCAGTCGAAAGGTTTACAACAGCGAAACAAAACAATCTTCCGTACAATGCCGTCCGACGCGGAACGGAACGGACCTACGGCCCAGGTCGCCCGGTCCCGTGTTTCCATCGAACTCCTCGTGCTGCAAAAAAGGTTCAATTTCGTGCAGCATAATTCGTGCAGCTCGTTAGGATCGGGAAAGGATAGCGGCTGTTTACACTGGGCAACAACGTTGCCGCTACAAACACGGGATAGGGGATACGCCAACATGAAATGCTTGCCTCGCCCTTTCCGCCGAGTTCCCTTTTACCGCGTGTGCCCCATGCCCCCAGGGATAGTGATTTATTATCGCTGCTTTGAACGATTAAACGTACGTTTACGCCTGCCCCGTTCGTGTCACGGGGATGTCTTTGTGTGTGTGTGTGTGTGTGTGTGTGTGTGTGTGTGTGTGTGTAACTTGCCCCCATTACACAGTGGAGAGGGAAGGAAACAAAATCACATGCAATCCATGCCCGGTGGGTAATGGAAACATGCATATTTTACTACAAACCAGTTTTTGTTCGTACAACCACTGCCCTGTGTGTGTGTGTGTGTGTGTTCCCGGGCCGATGGACGATGAATAACTTCCTGTGAAATGTGACACAGGACTGCGGGGAGCGGGTATGAGCGCGAGGAAGGAGAAGGAACGAGGAAAACACTGTGGTCAGGCGGTTTCTGAAGGCGGTGTTGACTTGCACCGATTTTGCTTGGGTTTGCTTGAAGCTCTTTTCTTACATGTTTCTTATTAAACTTCAACTTATTTTTACAAGGGTTTTCAGGAGTTCTCATAGCTGTGGGACATTTTATTGGCTCTTTCTGACGTGCAATGAACTTAATGTAATGGAAATTGGACTCTATAGCACACTTGTAGGACAAATGCAATAGGAGTTTCCAAGAAATCTGTCCAAAAAGGATGCCATAGAGTCCAATTTCCATCATATGACGTTCACTTCCAATAGGAAAGAGTCAAGGAAGAGTCCCACAATTATGAGAAAATGGAAAACCCCCCCCACAGCAAGGAGGTTGAATTTACGTTACGCTACGTTATGCGTTATAATGCGTTACACGTTGCGTTACCTATATACGTTATACGTTGAAACAAGGTGTTGCGACGAGTCTGGCAACTGTTCGATGTTATAATACGCGTATTGTTATTATAAACGCGTATTGATGACTGCCCGGTGTAAAAGATAAACGGATACTAGATAACACAGAGTGCGGCGGCTCTTTTTCTATTCTAACCGTACGACGAGCCAGAAGTTTTTTTACTGTTATCACCGTTGGTTAAGCTTTCGGCAATAAATATATTTGTAAAATTATCTGGAAAGTCGTCGCGTTCATTTTGACTGTTGCTCAACGCAACACAAGGCGTTATTTGTCTGAGAATTTGCATTACGGATCAAAATTATCCCGTACAATCATTGACTCAGTGTATTGAAACAGTTTTCCAATCCTTCTTCTTAGTAAAGACGTTGATTTGGTTTAAACGGTATGACCACATGTGAACAATTTTATTCCAGGAACGAGCATCATTTACAGCGCCAACCACAGCGTTACTCAAACACATTTAATGCATTGGCCTTAATTGCAAGGTCCCGGCACAATTGAATAGAGTGCAATATTTATACCACCTATTAAACTTTACGCCGGCGTACGTACGGCACCGTTTACCGCGTGGTGCGCTGGCATCTGAGCATCACATTTTCTGCTGTTGTTTTTTTTTCGCGCGGGACGCAGCCGGTTGCATCAAACACCAGCTTGCGAGAGCGGCGAAACTGCATCTAACTTGCAGCTATAATTTTAATGACATAATAGCACACCGAACAGCAGAACCGGCCCGGCACGATGTCCGGCCGGCTGCGAGGGACGAAGCGGAGCGCTAAACTCCCGGGGTTCTAAAATGTTTATAACATTTAGCTGGCAGCAGCGCGATGGAGACGCCAAGTACTTTTGAGCAAGTGAGCAACGGCTCAGATGATAGTGTCTGTTGTATGCGACGCTGTTGCGCGCACACAGACAAACACACACACACACAGACACACCCACAAAGAGTTGCCAGCTGGGTTTGAGCAGCGAGGTGCTGGTCCAGACGATGTTCAGTATTTTCGACCGTAATGTGCTGAAGACTGACGATTGATTGATTTTGATTGATGCAAACTGCCAACAAAAGTGAAGCCACTCTGGTTAAATTAAGCTCTGGGTATGGTTTCCGTAACGGTTGCCTATGCTAGGCTCGCCATGTAATACAATGTGATTAGAGTAGGTTCCGATCAACTAAAGGTTTCCTGCTAAATTTCGGACAATATTTCTATGAGAGCCTGGTCATGTTCAATTCGAATCTTTTCGAATGGTTTTGAGTCGATGCCTTTGTCCTCGAGCGCTACGATGTGAGGATGGTGTCAAATGCTTCAAGTACAACAGTGCACAAACACTTTGGGATCCGGTTCGAAGGACCAGTGTTCAATAGCTCAAATAAATGATGTTGCTGAGACGGCTTGTGGGCTTAGACTAAACTTTATTTTATAATTATTCTTACATTATCCTATTTCATCCTAATCCTATCACTAACACTAGTATGTAAATTCTTAGGCCACGCTCTAGGCGTGAACAGTCACTCTCAGCCTCAAACTCTGCACCCAAAAGTAGGCTCGAAATTAGTAACGAAATGTTGAACCAACCGTTGCTAAGCATCGTCTTAAAAGTGAGGTAAAAATTGAAGATGCAGGTCCTGAGTGTTTGTTTTATTAGAGATATCTTACTGGTGTATGGCAGTAAGGGTTGCATTCACATTAAGCTTCTTTTCATTCTGGGACACTGTTTTATGGGACAACTATTAACGCTGCCGGTCAACAGACCGTCCTCGGGAAATGATCAATTTCCAGGATAGAAGATTGCCCTGGTTGTTATGCGCACACATACTGTACACTTACGGCATCATATGAGCACATAAGCACAAATATATCTCCATGGCAAATGGCACCAACCGTAGAACGAAACAACAACAAAAAATGACCACATTCGATCTGTGTCGGTGCAACTTATGCGCGGCTCCGCTCGCGCAAACACCTGCCCAACCGCCCATTGGTATGTGTGCTAAGTATAGATTTCAATCTTTCGAGAACCCATCGCTCAGCGCACATCGTCGGCACCGGCTTCAAATGCTCTCGCCCAACAATTTTTAACCGTCCCATGCTCGCCTGTTTCCGGATTTATGTCCGCAAAACCCTTTTTGTGCGATAAATATTTTGCTCCAATAATCGAAGCAAGCAGCGGGAGAGCACATTAACATTAAGAATGAGCAAACCCACCCCAGGGGGTTTTTTTTATTGCGTAACAAGATTGCGGTGCATTTGCAAGGGAAGATGCATCGGCGCACACCCAGTCACACAATGCGGGAAGCGAGTGAACCCGAGAAATAATTGTTTACATTTTCAACACCCGCTTGCTCGCAGCTAAACTCAGGCAGTAAAAGTAAGGTGCAAAACGAGGGACTAGTGGGGCAGTGCCAATAATGGATCGTCTAAGGCGGATCGGTCTGCCGTGACATACGTGGTGGCGGACCCTGTTGGAGCAATCAAAAAAGGAGTGCTTTATGACGGGAATAACTCCATCTGCATCAGATTTCACCACACCGGAGCATCCAGCGGAGTTGAGAAGGTCAGGTGGAGGAGGGGATGTTCGTCATCAACGCCACATAGGAAGTGCAGGGCCGCGCGGGGTGACGCTCAGAACGGGTGGCGCTGAAATTTATTTACTTTACTCGCCGATGACAGTTGAACGCACATCTTTGCCGTGGAGGCTATCAGCGCGCTCCAAATCAGAGGGCAATAAGAGCGCGAGTGACCTAACCCCCGGGGGTCGTGTGTGATGGGAGACTGGGTGCTGACAGATTAGTTTTTCTTTTCAAGGTTGCCCGGTATGGTTCGTTCCGGGCCGTGCTGTTGCGTATCTCTCTTGGAACTTGGATAATGACGGGTCAGTATCTGCCGTACACAGGTTGTGAGCACTAGAGCAGCGCCACCATTGCTAGGATCATCATCATCGCTTTTATGATCTTCCTGACCAGTTTGGGGTCGGCAAGCAGAAACATTTGGAACAGTGTAACGGTCATACAATAACAAGCGCATTACTTTTGTTACTTCCTCGCTACTTGGATGACTGGATCTGTCATTAAAATTTTTAGTAGGAATTTTGTCGGTTTCTGGACCGGGTCATGTTTGCAATCATTTCCATCACTGAGGCAGATTAAGGTAACATTTTTCAACAGGAATAAAATAGGGATAAGTTCCTCGAATTCTTCAGCAAGGATTCAAGTCCAGTTCCAGATCCGGTATGGGATCAGGATCCTGAATTAGTGTCAGGCCCAGTTTTGGTTTATAATCAATTCTAGGACCGGTATGGATTTATGGTCAGTGCCAGGACCAGTATGGGTTCAGGATTAGTTCCAGGGCCGGTATAGTCTCAGAATCAGTTCCAAGACATGTTTATGTTTCGGATTATTTCCAAGACCCCTATGAGTTCATGATTTGTTCCTGGAGCTGTGAACAGATTTAGGATATATTCCTGGACCGTTATGAATGGACCGTTATGACCGTAATGAAAGTAATAGTTCCAAGACTGGTGTAGGATCGGTATGGATTTAGGATCAGTTCCATGACCGCTATGGTTTCAGTATCAGTTTTGGACAGATATGGATTTGGGATGAGTTCGAGAACCTATATAGATTCATGATCAGTTTTCGTAGTTTTCGATTTGTAGAAATAATATTGATTTACGATCATTTGCACGATCGACATGGACTTGGGATCTGGTCCAGGAGCGGTATGAGTTTGGAATTAGTTTTTGGATCGATATATAAGGCTTAAGAATAGCTCCAGGACTAATTCATATTAGGGGATCATTTCCAAAATCGGCATAGGTTCAGGATCAGCTCAAGGGCCAGTGTGGGAATTTATTTAGAGAGCCGTTTCTGTTGGCTCGTCATCTCGGAGTTCAAGTATACTTTGTAATTGAATAGCCCTGTAACCGGGCCGAATTGACTAGCAAGCTACATACAATTCAACCAACGAAATGTTTCAGCCAGAAGATGCTCCAACGCGCTAGTGTGTATATTTAATCTTCCCCTTGTTTTTTTTACACGTTCCAGATACATGAGGGGGTGACATCGAGATGGGCCAGGGGCTCGAACCGTCAACTGCAGATCTCTTTCTGTTCTCCCGGTCGCAGCCCCCCCAGCTTCCGTCTCGTACCGATTTCTTCGAGCGATCGAAGAAGCAAGCGCATACTAGGGACAACAGTATAGGCAGCAGCAGCAGCAGCAGCAGCAGCAGCGAACGAGGAAGCGGCAACGACAACGGAACGACCAGCGACGACGTACGGTTTGCGCTGACCAGCAGCAGCACAGACATACCAGCAGCTGCCCATCACGCACGGTGGCAACGGTGGCCCGCACTATCACATCACCACCATCACCACCACTACTACTACTATTACTACCACTACTACAGCTACTTACCGCAGTACAACGGTGCGATTGGCGCACGCGGTGGATGCCGTACGTTTGACGTACTCTTCAAACTTTCATGGTAGGTGTTGGTGAGTGGCGTAAGTGGATAAGTGGATGAATAGTGTCCCCGGTAGTGGAATGACTTTTTTCCTTCTCTCTTTTCCTCTTGCGCTAGAGTTTTCAACTAACGCACGCAACAATGGAGTTTGGCTAGGAAAGGAACGTCGTCAGTGATCTGCGTTTCAGGTGAAACTAATCTCGTACAAAGAGAGACAGACAGCGAAAGTGCGCGAGAGAGCGAGCGAAGGCAAATGTAGTTGACATATCAAACACACACATACACACAGATCCACACTGACGCACGTGTGACCGAACTCCAGTAACACAGCAACAACAGCAGCCGCAGCAGCAGCAGCAGCAGCAGCAAAAAGAAACAATACTAAAAGCAACAACCGAAAACGACTACTACTGTAGACACCTATATACAACCTTCTGGGACGCAGAGCAGCTAAACCAGGCAACAACCGTCACACACATATACACAAACACATACCGTCTGGAGGCGCTTCCGAAACCATATCCACAATCCAATACGGGTATTGTTCCCCTTTCATCCGTTTTGCTTTTGTCAACCACGCATCACCACGCTCGACGTGCGGACACTGCCGGTCAAGCAGTAAGGTGTGCGTGTGTGTAAAGAAAGCATCGGCGCTAGGACAGAGACAGCGAGAACGAGCGTACAGCACGACGCCTAGTATTACGGCAGCGCACCGGCCGTGTCTGCTTGCGAGTATCATCGAGCACACTCAATCGCCTAACCTTAGCACCAGTAGATGAACCGTGCGCCATGGTTGCGTCCACCCAGTGAGCGCAATCGCATCGCAAACTCTCCAATAACAACAATATCTGTAAGACTCTGTTACAATACCGCCAGTACCTTTGCTACTACTACTACTACTACTACTCCTACTACTGCTAGTATTTCTACTACTACTACTGCTACTACTGTGCTATCGTCTACCCTCTTTTACCCTGTCTGTGGTTAAGACATCCACCGTACACTAGTAGATAGTTTGGTCCACCGTTGGACTCAGGGCCCCCAATCGACAGTGTCAGCAGGATCTGGGAATCTGAGCGTTAAACCTCCTACCTATCCGATTCAGGAAATCGGGAGCCAATCAATAGCAGTACTATTCACCAAAAAAAAAAAAAAACACCAACAATCAATAGCCTGTCCCTCAGCAGCCTCGATACCCGATAATCACGACTACCAGCTAGGACGACTCTCAAGCTAGGGAGTTTTTCCCCTCAAACCAAACTTTTGATACTAACGCAAGGTGCTCAGACTCTAAAGGCATCGGATCCACAAAAATCCGCCCCTCTCAGCGAACAGAATGGCCATGGATCCGCCCGACGTAGTGCTGTCGCCGGAGCGCGAGAGCAGCCTGGTAGCGACCGCTGGCAGCAGCAGTGGCGGTGGTGGCAGCAAGTCGACCACGGCCGCACTGCTCCAGCTACAGCACCGGGCAGCCCATCCACAGACCCCACCGGCTGCATTTCATCTGACCGGCGGCGGTGTAGGCGAGCCTGCACTGCATCAGCAGCGCTCGGCACTGCTGGTGCAGCAGTCCTCTACCACTACGACGCCACCAGGCAGTAGTGGTGGTGGGTCTGCTGCTGCTACTGCTGGAGTCACGCAGCTAACAGGCATTGCCGTGCCGACGGCACTGCTAGCCTCGGCCGGTCAGCTGCAATCGGTGGCCGGTGGATCGAACAGCTCGGCGGTCGCCACCCCTTCCGGTCTGACGACGACGGGGTCGAGCGGTACGCAGCCAGCGCCCCCGATCGAGCGACTCTCCCGACCGATGGCGTTCGATAAGGTAGGTACCGGTTGGGGCAGCAGTGAAGATTTGCAGCGGTTTACTTCAACGTATTTGGGAATCCCTTTACCCCTTTGCAGATGGAATCACTAGTTCGCGAGATGCAAGACTCGGAGAACGGTGTGCCAGTGCGCAGCCAGAAGCTATTCCTGACCTCCATACCATCGGCTTTCATGGGTAGGCCTGTCCCTGTCGCATGATGTAATCGCTTGAGAACTAGCAGTTAACCTTCTCTCTTTCGCCCGCACGCAGGATACGACCTGATCGAGTGGCTGATGGAGCGGCTAAGCATCGAAGAGTCGGAGGCACTGAACATTAGCAACCAGCTGTGCCAGCACGGTTACTTCTTTCCCGTCTCCGACTCGAAGACGCTGATGGTGAAGGACGATTCCTCGCTGTACCGCTTCCAGACGCCGTACTACTGGCCGTGGCAGCAGAAGGCGCCCGATCAGATCGAGTACGCCATCTACCTGGCCAAGCGGTCGCTCCGCAACAAGCAGCGGCACGGGCTGGAGGACTACGAGACCGAGGCGCTCGCCAGCCTGCACAAAAACCTGAAGGGCAAGTGGGACTTCATACTGATGCAGGCGGAGGAGCAGGTGCGGCTGGCGAAGGACCGCAAGAAGGGCGACAAGATCGTGGGCGACTCGCAGGAGCGCGCCTACTGGCGGGTGCATCGGCCGCCGCCCGGCCAGTTCACGCCGCTCGAGCCGTGCCCGATACCGTCACGCGACCGGCAGGGCAAGCCGCGCAAGCGCACGGTCGAGGACTGGCAGCGGGAGGTCGACATACTGAAGGCGTCGCTCGGGCGGAACCGGGTGAAGATGTCACAGGCGTGCGAAAGCCTGGTCGTCTACTACGAAACGTTCAGCGAGTACGACCCGATGATGCAGCCGCCGCTGCCGTCGAACCCGTGGGTGACAGAGGACGTCAGCTTCTGGCAGCTGAACCACCCGGTGGTGGAGGTGCCGACCGAGAAGCGCGTCAAGCGCTGGGGCATCTCTATCGAGGAGGTCGTGTCGGACCCGACCGGGCTGCAGGAGTTCACGCACTACCTGAAGAAGGAGTACTCGCACGAGAACATACGCTTCTGGATGGCGGTGAACGATCTGCGCCGCTCCTCGCACTCGCAGATATCGCGCAAGGTGAAGGAGATCTACGAGTAAGTCCATGAGCCAGATTAAGCTGATTAGTTTTTTTCCTGCAATGCTTGTGCTGTATCAACTTCTCCTCCTTTGCAGAGAATTTCTCGAACCAGGCGCACCCTGCGAGATCAACATCGACGGTAAAACGATGGAGAAGGTTCAGCTCGGGTTGAAGAATCCGTCCCGGTTTGCGTTCGATGCGGCGGCCGAGCACATCTACACACTGCTGCTGAAGAAGGACTGCTACCCGCGGTTCGTGCGCTCAGAGCACTACAAGAACCTGATGGCGAACGCGATCCAGCCGTCGCTCAAAAAGCGCTTCTTCGGCTTCGGCGGCGGTGCCAAGAAGAAGGGTTCAACCTCGACCGCGCCCAACCCATCGATGCTTACCCAGGTACGTGCATGAGTGTGTAGTGTCCATTGTTGCGCAGAGGAATCGTCATTAACTTGTTTGTCTGTTCGGTTTCTACCATCAGCCATCCGCCGGACAGTCTGGGTCGGGCAACGTGAACAGCCTGTCCAAGCGACGTGGCAGCGACCGCAGCCTGTCGGGATCGGCCCACGAGCTGGCGATCTCGGGCGTGAAGGACTGTTCCAAAGTGCCACATTCTCATAGCCAAAGCAATCTGAGTGACATTCCGTACAGGTGAGTCAAAAGGGTCGAGGGGTGTTTGTGTAGTGTTTGAGCGCACTCTACCTTCGATCTGCATAGGATGTAGAAGATGTACCGAAGCAGTTAGTTAGGTTATCCTCTCACTATGCAGCTGGCCTTTGTGCCTTGCTGTTGGTTGCTGATACTGCAGTTTTTGCGGTTCGTTCGCTTGTTTTTTACTTCTGCTGCTGAGCTGATCTTTTCTTTCCTCCCGTTGTTCTGTTGTGGCCTGACGACCTGCCAGCGTATCGATCTACCGTGGTGATATGCCGTCCGGTATATACGAGGGTGTATCGTCATCTTCCAGTAGTACACCCGTGCGAGGCAACGTACGAGTGACGGTTGGAAAGCAACAGTAAGGAAAACACATTCTCCACTCTCTCCGCTAACCAAACACCTCTCTTGCTCTATCTGCCTTAACGGACTCATACCAATATTGTCCACTACTAGTACTAACTACTACTACTAACTACTACTAGCTATCGTACTACTTCATACAATAACCTCTATCTGGACCTATCTTGTACAAAACTAATCGATAGAGTTTTGTTTATACGCTCGGACGAAAGTACGGCACGACGGAATATCACGACCTGCACACTTGCCAGTTGTTTCAGAAGCCCAAAATTTAAAGCTGAACGTACTGTCGTACATACTCCTGTTGACACTAAACACACTACGCCATCGCTTCATCTGGACTTGCCACCTTCTCTTCACAACGCTATGTATCTCTCTGTATTCGGTGTGTGTTTGTGTGTGTGTGTCTGTATGTATGTGTATATTTGGTGGTATCAACAGTGTCAGCGATACTTTGACACACTATGCGACACCGTGCGCGCGACCCACTCAGTTGTTTACTTCTCCTTTTTCCTGTTGTACTAGTATGTCACTATTGTTCCTGAACTACTTTCGCATCCGTTCCGCTGTGTTCTGTGGTGTCCAATTCATGCAATACACTCCTGTACTTCTTTCCCTTGTTTGTGTACACTTAGATGAAGAAGTCTGGTCTAGGAGTGATTGATCTAGATGTATGATTTTGGATGAATCTCAGAAAACTTCAATAATGACCTTCATGAATCTTTAGAGACCATTGCATATAGACTCCTCTTAACAACTGTCTTTGCCCAAAAGCGTTATGCATCTCTAAAGGCTAGTGCTTCTTCACACATTCGACATTGCTCGAAGATTCATGAATCGTCATAGACTCAAAGGCTCATGTGCGGCATGGGATATCGCTCCCGTATCATCTGTCATCTGCCCCATAATAAATAATGTATCAACTATTTACTAAGGAATCGATTGAAAAGATTCATTCAGTTGCAACGACGAGTCATTCGATGCATGAATCGGATCGGTTGGACAATATAAATCTCAATACTATTAAATCTTTCATTAGCTTTTAGGCTCAATATACACTTTTTTATTAATTTGAAAAGTACGTCTTTCTGCGTCCTTGTCATTGCAGTAAGGATTAGATTTGATTGACATCCCGAGATACATTTCTCTTTAATGTATTGTGAATCTTTAGAGAAGCAAGGCTCTTTAAAAGTTCACTAATCTCTCAAACTTTCGGGACGTACGAGTCTTTGGGAAAATCTTGAATCTTGAATCCTGAGTCGACTCCGAATTTCTGATTAATTGAATTTCAAAGATTGGGTCAGAATTATGACTTTGAATATCCTGAATCTCTCAACACATCATTATTCGAATTGATTTGGAGATTTATGTCTACCGTTTTTCCCCCAATGATTCATCACAACAACTCTTTTTTTCTCTGGAGATGTATGAATCTTATCACAAGGTTCCGCGACTCGAATGACTCTTCTTGCAATCAACACATCAATGAACTTTTGTTGAAATCGCTACATGTTGTTTGATGATCTTTTCTTATATATATATGTGTGTGTTTGTGTGTTTTTACAATGATTCCTACCTATATAGAGTCAAACCCTGCCTCGCTTTCTTACCTCTTTAAAGCTGTCAAAATTTACCACCCTTCTGTAGCGGCACTAGAACGTTCGTTCTTTCGTACGTTGTTAGAAGCACCAGTCTAGTTTTATTTCGGTATCTCCCCCTCTCATTGTACTGTACCTTGTTGATTCCTGTATTTCGTCTGCCGCCAGGCGACGAACCTTCAGATGCTCCAACGTTCGGAGCGTTACGTTATTTTCTGTCTCTCTTTCTATCTCTCTCTCTATCGCACACACTGTTCTCCTGTATTTGAATTCCAGGCGTGGACAATTGTATTGTAGCTTGCCTATGGCAGAAACCCAACACACACTGCCATTTTGCCCCATCCTTGTGTTACATGACCGCTTGTCCGAGGACACGATCCGCCGTTTTACTCGGAATGCTAACGACTCTTTTCCTTCCGCTCCTTCCCCATTGTTTGTGTGTGTTTGTGTGTGCGTGTGCGTACCGGTGTACAGATTCCAGCACTTTCGGTGTTACATCTTCCCAAACCTTCTATCCACTCTACCGTGAGTGTGTGTGTCTTAATTTGTAAAAAAAAACAGAAGCATTTTCTCGGTGTTCCATTTGCAAAACGGAGGCATCGGTGTTGGATTTCGGTGGCAGTTTCGACCCGGGATGGGCTTGTTTGTTACCGTCTTTTATTAATCGTCTTTCCTGTTTTACGGTCCTCTTCCCACCCCTCCCACTCGGCAGAGAGATGAACAAAAATCTCGGAACGACACTCGAAGTAACGCTGGAAGGGGCCGTGTCGGGTGCGTGTGCCGTCTGCCCCTGGGACACGCCCGTCATCGAAAAGCCGGCCGCAGAGTCGGCCGTCTCGGTCTCGGTGTGCCCGTGGGACAGTGCCGACGCCAAGCTGCCCACCAAGACGGAGTAAGTATGGGCGTGGGCGGAGCGACGTATTTTGCCTTTGCTAATCTTTTACCTTTCTTCAACAGCAGCACCAACAGCAGCAAGTCGAAGCAGCACGGCGACCATCATCCGCCGCACAGCACGGCCGAGATCAGCGAGGTGTCGGAGCGGATGAAGCGCTCGTGCGGTTTGCGCCAGAACACGCTCGACGGTGACTTTCACAGCACCAAGCGGTTGGCACCGGTTGTGACCGAGCAGCGACGGGCTTCCATGACGATGGCGCCGAGGTGAGTGTGCACGGGCTTGTGCCGGGTGCGGTGCCTCACAGTGTCTCTTCCGCTCGTTTTCAGACTGTCCGATCTGCAGTTCTGTATGCGCGCGAACTCGACCGGCAGTGGGGCGACGCCGCCCGACAGTACCGCCTGCCTGGCGAACCTGCCGTCCCAGCAGCAGCAGTACCTGCAGCACCAGTCGTCGGTGCGCATTTCGCAGGGTTCGCTCTCGACGAGCTTCGAGGAGAAGGAGGAGGGAGGCTCGGGCACGGTGTTCTACCAGCAGGAGGGAACGTCCGGCGCCCCTACTCCCATCGGCGAGGAGCGCGCTGGACAGGCCGGTACGGTGGCGGAGGACGTAGCGCAGCAGGACCGTGGTCCGGGCGACAATCCGGATGCGGCTGAAGGGGCGGCTGGGGCACGCGACGCGACGCCCCAAGCGCAGCCAGACGCGGACGTGCCACCACTACTGCCCACCGCTACGTCCACTGAGCCGCTCGAACTGGTCGGCACGCAGCAGCAGACGTACGGCGGCCTACCAGCGGCTACGGTGTGCCCCACGTCGAACCCCACCACCACCACAAACACCACGATCACCACCACCACCACTACTATCTGCACCTCGTCGGCCGGTGCGGGCCGGGCGATGGCGCGGGAGGCAAACAGTCAGCGTCCGACGAACGTGGACACTGCACCGGAATCAACCACAGGCACCCCTAGGATAAGTGTAATCTATGCAAACACACCCGACGACGACGAGCCGGCGGAGGAGTACGAGCTGGCAGTGGGCAGCGAGCCGGAGGCGACAGTGCGGGAGGCAAGCGTCCAGCACGGCAGCCCAGCGGCTGAGCCGGCGGCCGCCAGCGTCGCGACGCAAACGGTGGACGTGCTGCTGCTGCAGGGTGTCGACGCCGCCCAGGACCTGTCACCGCTCACCGAGGCGGAGGATGGCTTCTACGGCGAGGCACTGCGGCGGCAGCATCACCAGCACCAGCACCAGCATCACCCGTCCGAGTACGACATCATGATGGACGGTGGTGAGAGTGGGCTGCTGCCCGGGTGTGTGGCGCCGGCCCCTACGCCCGCACCCTCTATCGCGCCGCTGGCCGAGGTCGAGCTGGACCCGCCCGACGACGAGCCGGACGAGGAGGAGCAGGAGGACGGCGGGGGGCAGGAGGAGGGTACCGGGCGGGTCGACGGGGAGCCCACGGGAGCGGGCCTGCCGCTGGCCCAGGAGCCACCGGGTGCGGCGACGCTAGGGGCACCGCCACAACAACCACCGTCCAGCTCCGGAGCGGGAGGCGCGGACGAGCTGGCGAGGCGCCGCAAGCGCCGGGAGCGCAAGGACCGTCCCCCCGAGCCGGGCACGCTGCGGGCGCAGAAGAGCGAGGAGGAGAACAGCGAACGGAAGGGCGATGCCGTCTGCCCGTGGGATGACGAGTGAGTGCATTGTTTTTGCTTCCGACGTCCTGTTACTTTAAAGTTTATCACATTGGGAGCCATCCATACATCTCGTAACGTATGAAGGGATGGGCGGGGCTACCTTTCAGCGTTACGGTACGTTATTTTGGGGATAGGATGAGTTTCGAACTGTGGAAAATCATCAGAGTATGTAACGTTGTATATGGATGACACCCGATAGTTTGGTGCACAAAGAGCTAATACTGGGGTCCTTTCCGTTGTAAGTTCGTAGGCTGAAATTGAAGCCTGTCAGCTGTTTGCATTGTATAGCAGTTTTCGAGCAGCTATCTAAGTGAGTA
>KB667766.1:1196848-1216031 GCA_000349065.1 Anopheles quadriannulatus
AATAAGTAACGTATAAACTAACAAATCAAGCGCAAAAAAATCATCATAACCCTATGAAATAAAAACAAAACAAAACAAAAGAAAGAAAGAAAAGAGGTCAGGAAAAATAACAAACTGGTACACTTTCGTTCAGAAACGAGACATTCAAAAGCGAAGAGGAAGGAAAGAAAGAGAGTAAGAAGAGAGCAAAAGAGAGATAGAAAGAAAGGAAAAGAACAAAATCGAACAAAGTGAAGGAAGTAAAAGAAGCTCAAAATGAACGAAAAAAAAAGTAAAAGGAAGATAAACACAAGCAAAACAAGAACAAAAAACCCCATGATTGTGACACAGTCGTACAACCGTGTGTGTTTGTATGTATGTATGCGTGTCTGTATATGTATGTGTAGTATTTAGCTGTTTTTTTGCGAGGCGGCACTAGATAGTGTAAAACGGGATAGACTCATAACCCAACAGCAAGTGGCTCTGCTTGGCCAACATCAGTCCAATATCGGGATGCCTATTAATCAATCAGTAACTGTAGCTGTACGAGGTAGCGCATTTGTTCTTGTGCGAAGTTTGGGCAGATATACTGCACGCGATGAGGTTAGGAAGGAAAGAAAAAAAGAAACGGATCAGCGCAAAAAGCGTTCAAACTATCCACCCTTGATTTGCTATGTTCCATTGTAATACTTTCTTGTTTGCTTTGTTGAGCATTTGTTGCACTGGTTTTTAATTGGTATCTCTTTTACCATTTTGTGTTTCACATCTTCAAAGTTTCCAGTCGCATTGAAAAGGAATTCATGCTAAACGTTTAATCCAGTATTAAATTCATCTTCTATAAAGACAAACAAAAGTTTAGCAAAATTGAGTGATAGCAACATTAGTAAACACTGGGTACCACAAAAAACTGCACGATAACGAGTGAGATCACAACGCAAAAAAAAAACAAAACATGGAAAAGAGATAAAACGCAGGAAAGGATAAAGCTTTAGAACAAGCTGCAGGCAAACAGATGGGCCAAAGGCGCATACGTAACATCAAGCTGTCCGTTCGCTAACAAGGCAACCAAATTAACCCCATATTGGATAAAAGTTGAATTAGTAATTAAATAACGGCAGCGAGAGATTGGAAAAGAAAGAGAGAAAGAAAGAAAGAATAAGAGAATTCAAGAAAGAAAGAGAGAAAGAGTGCGAAAGAGCAAGCAAAACATCTAGTGCGAGTAGGTAAAAAGGAAAATGGTAATTTAAAATAACGAAATATGTAAAAAAATGCCACCGGTTAGAGTGTAATTTGACTTATTAATACTGGATAGCATACTCAGCGAACTCCCTATTTAAAAAAAACCCACACATACACTCACACACATGAGGAAAAGCACTTCCAAAACATCCAGAAACACCTTATATTTACAGTAAATTTTCTGCAAAAGAGGCGCAGGACAAGAGACGGCGGAGTTTGGTTTTTGTTTCTTAGTATTTTGGTCGAAAAAATTGCGTTACGTACGATCCGGACACAGGGACAGGCGCGTCGAAACGGTGAAAATGGAGGAAAAACCAGAACAAGCACAAAACTTAAAAATTAACCTCTGCTAATTGATAGCAGTAAACGAGCCTAATTTAGTGACAAGGGTACTTGCGACAGTGAAAGCTTCTTGCATCGCATTGTAAGAGACGGTGGACGTCTTTAAAAAAAAAACAAGAGGGAAAAGGTAAAGTAGTACAATGAGTAATAAAATCTACCAGTAAAAGTAAAGACTCACGAACGAACGAAGGAAGGTAAGAGAATTTGAGAGAGCTAGAGGGCGAAAGACAGAAAAAAAGAGAAGCAGAGCAATGGATAGGAAGAAAGTAGGAGAGACTAAAGGAAGAGAGCAAGCGATAGATGGAGCAAAATGAAAAGAACGCGAAAGCGAGTGCAGGTCGTTTAGAGAAATTGGTGAATTTATTAAAATTGTTACAAAAAAAATTCCAAATCTAAGTGTTACAACAAAAAAAAAAAAGAAGAAACATAGCTGCATTGTGCGTTTTAGCGATACAAATTTGGGCGATAAAATTAGGATTATAGCATTAGGCCTTTGATTTGTTTTTAAGTCCAACATATTGGTTTGCGTGTTCCGGGTGTTGATAATGGCATGAACTTAATAGAGCAAACCAAGCGAAACAAAAAAAAAAACAAAAAAAGGCATACAAGTTATCGAACGATACTTGTGCACACCAAACTACTAAGAGGCGCAAGAACGGTATAAGAGTGATAGTATTAAAGAGGAAACCAAGTAGAGTGCAAAAAGGTGGTAGGAAATATAACAAAAAAAAAAGACAAAAAGTATATATGTGAAGAAAAAAACACACACACACAAACACATGGAAAGCTTTTGCAGGGGAAGCAGCTTGAACGCCACTGTTCAAATCAAACGCTATAGACTCGAAAAATTCCCACTTTGAAATCGGCCATGCATAGGGAGAGCGGAGGTCCGGAGCGGAGTTTAGACCGATGGGAGTTCGTTTCTTGGGTTGGCACTTCTCTGTAGTACAGTATGTACTGTACGCTAGGAACTTTTTAGCGCAAATGCTTGACATTGAAGATGTCATTTTCAAACTGGACATAAATGTTGAAATTCCTTGCTACACCTTGTTTCGAATGCTCTGGTTCACTTGTAAAGTACACCAAAGCTTTATTTCTCGCAGTACTAAAATGTAGCAACAATCAAAAGGAAGTAAACGGTAGTGGTGCTTCCGTTATCTTTAATACACACATTGGGTGTCCTTGCTCCAAGATGGCATACTGTACTGTTGGTGGATTTGAGTTGACACTTACCGTACTAACTATAAAGCAAACTTTCACAAATATATTTGTTCTCCGCTTACGTCTGTCCCATTGGAAAACGGGTGATAAGTACACCGTTTAGCCTGCATGTCTGCGTATGTGTGTGTTTGTGTTTACTAGTGTGCATCATACCAGTGATGTGGTAGACGGTTTACACTAAGAGCGCAGAGATGAAAATCCACAAATTTGGCTACTAAGCGTTATGCATCCAAGGCCCGCACGCTCTCTCTCTATCTCTCTCTATCTCGCGCAAGACATTGTTGTAACGCTGAGAAATCAAAACGCAAAAAAAGAAATACTTAAAAAAGTAACACATCCATACACACAGACACACACTCATCCACTTGAAACTATACATCCTTAACTACATGCTGCGCAGTCCATTTATCCTTGCATTGGATTGATGTGAAATTCAAAATTATCAAAACAAAACAAAAAAAAAAAAAAAAAAACAAACAACAAACTCTTAAACCGCTGTGAATGTTATGAATATTTAAAAGATATAAAATTGATATGAATCGAAACGAAGAACAATTGTGTTTGTGTGTGTGTTTGAGAATGGGAGGATATAAGCGACAGCGACAGGGACAGCGAGATAGAGAAATAAAATGAACGATGGTGTGACAAGGAGAGAGAAGGAGATAGAGAGAGATAAAGAAAAAAGAAACAGATACCGAAGAGAGAAGAAAGCGTTAGTGTGCAAGTAACACTGTAAGAGAGGGTGAAAATGTTTGGGAAAGAGTAGGAGTAAGAATATGAGAAAGAGCGAGAAGATGCGAGTAAGTGCAGGTGACAGCTGGTTTAAGTAGTGCAGACATTGCATTGCATCTTGACGTCTGACGAAGAGTGCGTGAATGTTTGGAAAGAATGCACAGAAAGAGAGGGAGAGAACAGAAACATCAAGAATCGAATAGAAATAAAGATGCGATGGAAAGAGCGAGAAACAGAGATGGAGAGAGACAGTGAGAGAGATAGAGAGAGAAAAAGAGAGAGAGAGAGAGAGAGAGAGAGAGAGAGAGAAGAACACATACAGAAATGGTTGTTAAGCAGGTCTCACACTCGATCCGAAGACTTGCTCAGGGTTGGCAGTAAACGGTCGGCACAGGTGTGGTTAAACCGTGCAGAGATTTCAACGTACAAAAGCCCGATACTTGGAAAGGAAACAGATGAAACATTACTATATCATTATGTTGTAGAGAGAATCAAATAAAACTACAATAAAACTATAAACACGCTGATGCGCTTTTGGTTGTATGTTGTAAATCGGGGGTGAAAGAATGTGAGAGAACGGGCGGCTCCTTGGTTGTTCGGTATCATTAACAGGCCATGACAAGGGGGAACAGATCAGGCGCCACTCATTATCTCATCCTACAGCCTTTAAAGGTCTTTTTGGATGATTCAGCAGGACTGTTTGTGCAGCGTCAGCGACATCTTACGGACCGTCAGAAAACCTTACTTCAACAGCACTGGGAACAGCACTGCCGAACGAATGGCAACGGTAAGCCCCACGGGTATGTGCTGTACAATGCCCCCAGGTGGTACACTGCGATTACGTGAGCCAATCGCCAATGGCACGCTTAACTGGCAGCAAGCAGCTGGGGCAGCGGGAACTGGGCCTGGAGCAAATCACTACCTAAAACCAACCTCCAATGTGTGTGAATACGATTATGGATTATGCTTCCCAATCCAGCTATTTAGTTACCGTTAGTGCCGCACCGCAACGGAGCAGTGCGTGGAGAAGGTAGCAGGGAGGGTGGAAGCGAAAGGACGGTGTCCGTTCCGCGAAACAGGCCGCGAAACGGCGACGAACCTGCCTCTTCCGCTCTAATGGAGGACGCCCGGGACACTCAGCGAGGAGTCGGCGGCGGCGGTGTGTGCTGGCACTACCCTAAATAGGATTATGCAAACACTGGCGAATTGCGCGAAGGCATCGCGCGCGCTCGAAACCGTCAGTCCCTTCTGCTTCCCGCGACGTTGCTCGGCTGAGGTGCTCGGGTCCGGCACGGTCCTGCGTGTGCGCCCGCGCTCAGTTCGATCCCGAAGATAGGCCCGATAGTACGTCGCCAAGGTACTGCTGTGCTTACCTGCGTCCTTGTGCATGGTGGTGGTGGTGGTGGTGGTGGTGGTAGTGGTGTCTATCCCGCAATCCGGTCGGCAACGCGGATGGATCTCGTACCGCCCGCAATCGCTGTGCAGTGTCTTTCCGGGGTTGTGGCCATCGTACGGAAGTGTCCCGTGGTTGTGAATGCAGATCTCGAGATCAGTGAGCCAGTGAGACAGCAGCCGTGCTAGAATTTGCTGTGCGTACCCTGATCCCCCCCTTAAACAAAAACTCAAGCAATTAGTTAGTTCCCCGTTTGTGGAGCGGACCACCCGCCCGAAGTTCAGTCAGTAGGTCGCAAACGGGGGAACGGGGGAAAAAAGAGGAGTTACATCAGGGCCGCAGCTTTCCACGAACGGCGAGCACAATGAAGCCCAAACCGCGACGGTGGTACCGCTGGTAGGCAGTGGACTAGCTGAGGGTGGTGGCGGTGGTGGTGACGCGAGTGAAGGCGCGCAGCTGTGAAACGAGGCAAAAAAGCCGCCCGCCCCCTCCTTCAGAGTGGACGACTCTGCAAGGTTGTTTATAGTCACACACAGGGCAGGCTAAAAATCGATGACGATTAGTGCCAGAAAGGGGGTACGGGAAGACTGATACTGATAGAGAACGGCAGAAGAAGAAGAAGAAGAAGAAGGAGACCAACACAGCTATAGTGTCACCTCGCACACACACACACACACACACACACCTACATTATACCACAATCATTACTATCGCAGAATAGCGCTGGGTGCGTCTGTTGTGCGTCGTTCGGAGTGTGCTTGGGTGTCTGTGCCTAGGCGCCTCTTCAAAAATTGCGCGACAAGATCCCGGACCGGATCACGACGGGGGTGACGAAAGCCTGGAGCCTGATAGTGGTGGTGGGGGTCGTCGTGGTGGTGGTGGTGGTGGTCGTGGTGGTCGTGGTGCCGGACCAGCAGGACGGATCGATTGAGCGCGGCAAAGGGAAGCGGCGGACGGCGATGGCGAGCAGGGTAGCGGTGGTGCTCGGTTTGGTACTGGCCAGCCTGAGACCGCTGGCAGTGGAGGGAAAAATTTACAGGTAAGTGCGTTTCACAGGTTCCACGCGAGCTGGTGGTCAAATTGTGTCGCGGTGACGGTGACTTGTAGTGATTGCGGCAGAGCCGCAGTGGCCTGTTAATTTGGTGGCGAGAAAACAGAAGGCACTAATCGGTCTGGAAGTAGGTCAGCTGCGCAGTTGACGTGCGATATGAAGATGTGTGATATGTGCCTTGAAAGCATCTATGCAAGGGGTGAAGTGATCAGCCTGCATCTCCAATAAAGCCTTATACCACCTCAATCAATCAAGAACCTCAACTCGATGCAATCAAACTCCGACATATCCGATATGTCCAGCAATCAGATACATCTGGATGTGTTAAACATTTGTTCCAGTAGTGCTGAACACAGGGGTTTGTTGCCCATTTTTTCGTTCCAGAAATTACTCCGACATCGGCGAACTGTCCAAGAATCATGCCAGCCTGTCGCTGTCCGATATACTGCCAACACACCAGAAAACATACGACAAAAACCGTGCACCTAAGCTGCTAGGTCAACCGACAGTCGTCTACTTCCATGTCACTGTCCTATCGATCGACTCCATCAACGAGGAGTCCATGGTAAGCACCACTACTACTGTTGCCATGTGTTGCAGCATAGTGCTTCTTGCTCGGGTCTTTGCTTTATTTTGCTCACGACCACTTCCTCTCCCTGTTTCTCTCTTTGTTTCTCTCTCTTGTTTCTCTATCTCTCTCTCTTGCTATGTGTAATAGACGTACGTGGCGGACATCTTTTTGGCACAAAGCTGGCGCGATCCGCGCCTACGGCTACCAGAAAACATGAGCGAAGAGTACCGGATACTGGACGTCGACTGGCTGCACAGCATCTGGCGGCCGGACTGCTTCTTCAAGAACGCCAAAAAGGTGACGTTTCACGAGATGAGCATACCGAACCACTACCTCTGGCTGTACCACGACAAGACGCTGCTGTACATGTCCAAGCTGACGCTCGTCCTGTCCTGTGCGATGAAGTTCGAGTCGTACCCGCACGACACGCAGATCTGCTCGATGATGATCGAAAGTTGTAAGTATGGACAGTACCAGGGGAAGGGATGCAGGGTTTTATTGAAGAAGTTACGAAGGAAGAAGTTGGCGGAAGAGTTGCCCGAGGATTGCTTTTGGTGGTTTTCGGCCCGTGGTATCCTGAAGCGTGTAGCTGAATGTTGTGCAGGCGGAGCATTTGGAGGTGAGAGATCTGGCTTTGGAATGTAAGTTGTTGTGTGTTATTCGTAGATACTGCTATGCATACTTCAGCTCCAGCAATGCCTATCGGTAGTATTACTGTACCCGTTTGGTAGGATTGTTGTTCGGTAGCTTGCTAGACAATTTCGCAAAGGTTCTACGCTCTGCTTCCAAAACCTGGGGACGACCTCCAATAGTCCGTTTTTATTCGCAAGGATTACTAGGTATGCATTCTACAGGCTCAAGTTCGCAGACAGAGTTCTACACCGCACCGCATCTATTTTGTTTTTGTTGTAGCCAGTGATCCAATCAGCGATTCAGCCGCCTGAGCTCGATCAAAAACATCATCACCGAGTAGCTCGTCTTCAGCATGCTGGCGAACGTTTGCCACGACACCTCGACGATGTCGCTGCCGCGCAAGGACAGGCTGCGCTGCGTCGCGAGCAGTATGATGCTGAGCGTAGTCCGGAACTCGCGCAAGGCAGCCGGCTGCTCCTTCCCGTACCGCAGCCAGTCGGACCATTTGTCGTTGTACAGCGTCCAGCCAATCCGCTTGTTCTAACGTGGACCGGGAAAGGAGATAAAGAAAGAAAGGTTCACATACAGGACTTGATAGGCGTTCGTCGTCGTGCTAGGTACGCACCGTTGCCTGCAGGTCTTCAACGAGCTTGCAGCAGTAGTACCACTCGAAGACGAGCAGCACTGAGAAGATTGACACGCAGACCGACACAAAGTTGAGCCCGTAGTACGAGATGAAGAAGGTGTCGATGGCGAGCGAGAGCAGCGCGGTGTAGTACTGCACGGTGATGGAGAAGCTGTGCACCCGGTTCACCTCGCGCACCTGTCTGGGGAAAGCAAAATGGTTGTAGCGCGGGTTTATCTCCAAATCTCCACTCGCGCAACGTACTTCAGGACCACACAGTGCTCGCGGACGCAACTGCCCAGCTCGCGGTTGAACTGCTGCCAGAGGAGTTGCGGCACCTGCGCACCACCAGCGGCCTGTACGTGGCGCTCCACTCGCTCCAGCAGCCCGACGAACGCAAATTCCACCAGCAGCAGCTCGGCGTGCAGCACGGTCAGCATCGTGTGTATGCTGACGAAGGTCGCAATGAACGCGCCGAGCCCGTTGAACGTCATCGGGCGCATGATGAGGTGTAGCGTCCAGGTGAGCGGCCGGTTCGTCGCCAGCAGGTAGTCCGGCATGCGGAATATCTCGTGCCAGTGCAGACCGCTCGCCTCGTACACGACGAAGTTGAGCACGCCGTACACCATCAGCGCCAGCATCAGCACGTTGTTGGTGCGGAAGGCCTGCTGGCGCAGTGCGTGCGCTCGCGGGTGGCCCCGCAGAAACCGCTGCTCGTTGATGTGGCGCTGGATCGGCTGCAGCTGGGCGTAGCTGCGAAGTAGCAGCACGTACCGCGCCACGATGCTGGTGAGGGCGAACTGGCCGCACAGCAGGCTGATGGCGAGCGGCGTGTTGTGCTCGATGTACGCCACCGCCCAGGTACGCCACAGCCAGATGATGGCCTGCGTCGGCAGCAGCAGCTGGTAGAGCAGAAAGAGGGCGCGCAGCCAGAGCCGTTCGGTACGCAGCTGCACACCTGCGTCGGTTGGGGTGAGTGAAGAAGAATGGAATGTGAAGACAAGCAGCAGGCTGGGAAGGCGAACGGGCTACCGTGCAGGATGAACTGGTACTTGAGCAGCACGAAGAAGTCACTGTCCAGCTGGAGGTCCAGAATGGGGGACAGCTTCTGACGGACGTACTTCCAGAGCGTCATCTTCTTGTCGACGGACGGCACCGAGCGTCCTTGCACTACTGACGCAGTGGCAGTGCCATTGCTGAGATCTTATATCGGGAAGACCTCCCCACAGGCTGCGCAGGATTAATAATGCAGGGTAGCAAAGTTTTTCGAAGAAAAGTTGAGCGCAGCTAATGTCTTAAATTGTAGGGCTTTCAAGTTTGTTTGTAGACTTCATGATACAATGTGTTCAAACATGGCGAAGAAAGTTTCTTTTCACAGCGATTAGACATGTTTTGGAGAAAAAAAAGTTTGTTGCTAGGTTCTTCCAGTAGATCTACTAGTCCATTATTTTGAGTCTCAACTAGTACAGTTCAACGTTCATTCTGGTATAGTAACTTCCAGGAACGGTTGCGGTTTAGGTGTTGGAGTTAGAATTGAAGAGAAACTATAATATTAATTGTTCAATTCTATTACTCATCAATTAAAAGCTCGCACGTACGCTGCTGCAAGTCTCATTCCCCTTCATTAGCATGGAAGATTTTGACAGCGAAGAAATACTCCCGCCTCGTTCCGCGTGATTTATGGACCTGCCTCTCGCCCAAGGTCCTGGTAATGATGGTCAATCTAGGACATGATTTTTATGAAGCAACCGTGGCTCGTTGCTGCATTTGACGACAGCACATACCGGCCTGGCTCGCAATGAATATTCAATTCGAAGCGTAGGATAAAAAACAAAACTATAGGGACAAGATAAATCAACGCGACATTTTGCTTGCCATTGATCGATGGATGGACGGGTTCTGGGCGCCGGGATGAAGGTGAAAATGTTTTGCTTGCGATTCATTTCCTTCTACATGCCTGATCACCATTAGGGGTTTTCACCCGGCAGGCAGTGTACAATAAAGTCTTTAATTTATAATGCAACCCAGCGCGATGAGACCGAAGCGAATCGATCCCAGGCAAGGCAATTAATTGGCCCGCCCTCGCGCCAACCGACTGTTTTTAATTGTCGAGCAAATGGGGCACGGGTTTGCGCCGGCCGGAGGCGCGCTTGAATAATGAAGTCGTAAAAGTGTTAGCAAGTGGGACGGTGTACCGCGAAGATGGATTCATTTCCTGCCCGCTTAAGTACCCGCGTGGATGAGTAGGTTTGATTCTTTGTTGCCGCCATGCCACGGCGGTCCAACTGTGGCACACACACACACACACATGGGTAAACGGATCCGCGTCTGGTTGTTTGATTTATTAAAATTAATAAACGTACTTCCAGCCGGCCAAGGAAGACCACTGGTGCATTTAGTGCTAGCAGAGGGTTTTTTTTGCGCTGGAATGTAACCTTGGCAAAGGGCTGCCCGGAATGTGCGTCCGAGTGGCTAGGCGTGGCGTGGGGCATTTTGGGAAACAAAGTAACAGCCGTAAATTCGTGCAAAATAGCGGCATTGCGGCCCTGTCTAGACGGGGCTGAAGTGCACTCAATGCAATAGCTAAAGATTGGTGCCGTGACCAGGATGTGAGCAGAGACAAATCGTGCACCGAAAACGTATCACATTCATTCGGGCTGATTGAAGCTTAGAAAACCAGCAGCCAGCATTTGCTACCGCTACCGTTGATGGGGGCGTCCAGCACGACGCACTGATCGCGAAGAGTTCGAGCTTGGTGATGACAGTGGCACGATTTTGGCGTTTTGCGTCTTACGCATCCAACCCGCAGCAGCGGTAGCGGCATTAGCGATGGGTTTTGCGATTTGTCGATGGTGGTCACGCACCTGTCACGGTGACCTGATTCGCCTGCTGAGCGGGATGTGGGCAAGGATGGCCGCCACAAATGGCCGTCGTTGGTGGTTTTGGGGTGGTTGACGCAAATGTTTTAATGAAGGACCTTGCACCGGCGCGATCGGAAGAGTTAAAGGCATGGTGGCGAGTCGTGACGGTGAAGCTGCTCGTCTTAAAAGCTGGAGTTTGATGGTAGAGATTTAGTTGAAGTGCGGCGTGTTCGCAGGAAACTTACAAAAAAAAATTCAACTTGCAATAACACAATAAAACTGTATAAAAGTAAGAATGTATCGAAACCATATAAAACTATAATGTATAATGTAATATAAAAAAAAAAATTAAGTATATTCTAGTTGGAAAAGAGGCAATGAATACAGTAAAGGATGGAAATAAAATGCATTTTGTACAGTGGGGGAAATTATGTTAAGCCTACCTTCAATTGTGAGCCAATTCGGTGGTTGGTTGATTGAAACCCTACACCTTCAGAATTACAAGAATATACCCTTCAGATTAAAATTTTACATTTGTAACACTTAAACGTAAACTTTAAATATCTGTAACACTGTAATTGTTGCTATTCTAGTGACATAAGCAATAATTGCTATTTTTATAATGATTTATGACGTAGAACACACATTTGCCAAAAATGTAAGCACAATTGATTGAACAAAGATTACATTAAATTTACTATAGTTTTAGCAAACTTTGATCAATTTATTTTGCGATTCAAGGGAGTAATAACTGTTTAAGGCGCATTTTTATCATGTAATAAACAGTCCGTTAGACTGATAAATGTCTAGTATGCGTTGTAAAAAATGTTTTTTCCTACTTATGCTGTCTTAAGTTAAAAAGCCAGACATTGGTGTATTAGTTCCCGAACGGAACGTATGTCAACGCCAGTTAAGCCGAATACAAATATTTAACACTGGAACTACCAAGCGTTTTATGCGTTAATGTATAAAATTACTGGTATTGTTTAATAAAACATTTCAATGAGCTGAATTTAGTTTAAACGTATAAGAAATAATAAATGAAGCTAAATTAAAACATTGTTATATACTTTAACAGAACTAAAACATCTTTACTGTTTGGTGGTTTAAAGAGGAATGAACATTTTACTAAATACAGTCAGTCCAAAAAGTATTCGTATAGCTGAATATTTTACAGAAATAGGCGAATTTTGGCCGAAATAGGCATGGGACAGTAAAAGTAATGATTAGGTTTTATAAAAAGACTATGAATACACACGTATTGCTAAAAATAAGCTTTTGAATAATGCACTAGCAACCAAAATACATTAAAAACTAAAAAAAAAGTCGTTTGATGGGCGCGCAAAAAGTATTTGTCCATCAAGCATTTTAATCATTTACGATGTACAAAAACTACGCAGACCTGAATTAAATTTATTATTATCAATCTGCCAGTGATTTCTTTAAAAATCAATGCATTTTTGTTGTTTCAATTGCACTTGAAGCGGTCAGAGAGGCACTAAAGGCGAAGGAGTTAAATGAATGGAGCATGATGGCGAAAATCGTATCTTAATCCTATGCATAACCTATCCTATCCATTTTTGAAGGTTACAAAACGTGAGTGAGGCCTCTTTCCTTTGTTTGATCAGCGTTTGGCCATTTTTCTGACACTAATTGTGTGACAAACTGCCATGTAAGCAGCCATCCTTAACGGTTGATCTAACGAAAGAAGCACTGTAATGTCCAAAAAATCAAATATTACCAAGGAATTATTGAATTTTTTGATAGCCAATAAGGTCAGGAAGAAGATGGGTCAAATTTGGTTGATTTGTCATGCTTCATTTAATTGTAGCTGGTCATGTTATGGTTTGAATGAGTGAGTTGTTACAAAAATGTTTTGTATGAATAATACCATACGCAGAAAGTGGCGAAATCTGGTAAGGAGCATCAAATAATTCAACATTTTATTTCAAATTAGGTGCTACGGACACATTAAAACAAGTTTAACTCGTCAAGGTCATACGGCTACCGTCTACTGTAGTCTACTAAGTCTACTACAGTCTACTAAGATGCAGCATCAAAATCTCGTGTAACGGTAGCACCATGGTGTCATGATACTAGGGCTCAGTGAGGAAAGGTGAGCTAGAAAAATGATTCAAATTGATAGGAAACGAGATGGGGAAATATATTCTTGCAGTTTTTAAGTACTTTGGGTCCCAGTTATGAGAAATTGTACTTAAAAAGTACCACAAGTTTTAAAGTCAGCAGAACGGGAGAACATACAGAGCATTGTCATTTGCCCAAAACACTAAACCAGCTAAAACCTGATCCTGAACCTGAATAACCAGATAAAACTGATGAAAATAATTTAAAAGATTCAATATAATATCAGCTGCCATTTTTCAACGGAACTTGCGTGCGTTGGTCGGAAATGCAATATTTTGCCCTTTTTGAGGTTGAAATGAGTTATGGCGTTGGCCAAGTAGTCAATTATAGTCATAAATAGAATAAAAAAAAAAAACAAGATTAAGACATTTTTTGATTCTATAGCCTCTGTTTTCTTACACATATTACGCCTAAAGTCTGATAGACGAGTGCTTTTTGCGCGCCAATCAGACGACTTTTTTTAGATTTTTAATTTATTTAGTTGTTATTGCACTGTTTAAATGCTTATTTTTAGCAGTACGTGTGAATTGATAGTGTGGTGCCCTTAATCAAACCTCATCATTACTTTTACCGCCCCATGCCAATAGCGACCATAACTTGCCTTTTTCTGCAAAATATTGAGCTAGACGAATACTTTTTGGACTGACTGTACATCCTGTTAACACTATTTTTTTTTAAATACTACGATCAATTGTACACCAGTGTTCCATAGTATACTTATATCAATTGACACTTCAATATTATACATTAATTGTTAATTTTGTATCATTTGATTCAATGATCAAAAAGGATTTTGAAACTAAATTAGCTAAAAGCGTACATTATGTTACCGCACTGCATACCTTCAGGCGCTTATCATGCCCATTGAGCAGCAAGCGTTACTTGTACCTTGTTTTTAAAACTGGTTTTGTGCTCCGTGAACTCAATTATTTGTTTCATTTGTTCAACATTATGTCCGAGGATAATAATAATTGCATCGGCTAGGGACGCTTCACGCTGTTTCAAGAACACACAAAATAAAGAAACAAATGATGTAATAATTATCGCCTTCTTCTTGTGAAACGCGCCCGGTATGGTGATTTGGCTATTAAACTTTCGAAACAAAGGCTTGTTAATGCCACCCATCCATATTTCCGTACTACAACCTGTGCTGGTCCATAAATTATTGAGCGTCGTAAATATAATTTACAGTACGTTTCCAAAACTTTACAGTGTAGCACCGTCCCGCTGTTGCACTGCTGCCGTGAGTCCAGCCGAGATGGAGGGGAAGCTGCATCGAACTCCCTCCATCGCTCAGCGCCCGAACCAATCACGGCCAATCGGACGCGAGGAACGCAGCACCAGGCACGGTTCGTGCCGGGTGAGCGCCCACCGAGCAGACCAATCCGGGAGAAGTCGTCCGCCGATGTGTCGCCGCGATTCGGCACGGAGAAGTCGCGCACAGCCATCGCTGGCTGCTTGCTCTCTCGTTCTCACTCTCTTTGTTAGCTTCACAAACCACACACACACACTCTCTCTCTCTCTGTCGCTTGCATTTCGATGCAGTCCCAGCCGAATGAAAATCCCTCCCCTCCCCCCCCCCAAGGGACACTCATTTTCCTTTATCTGGCTGTTGCGAGGCGTTCATCTCGCTTTCCCACGCAACGCGTCCCGGTCGCTCACGCTCTCTATCGCGCCGTTTGCGCACGCCGTGATTGCGCCGCTGCGAGTGCCGCTGCGAGTGCCGGCCGGTTGCTGAGAGCGAAGGATACGGGTGGGATGTCGCACCGCTCGGCAGTTCAGTTCAATCTGTGTCCGACGACGGTGCGGTTCGCAGCGGTGAAGCCGTGAAACCGTGTTTTTCGACTGCTTTAGTGGCGTACTGGCTACTTCCTATGCGCCCTGGTGCACCCATCCGGCCACCTTTCTCGCTGTTATACGTGTGTGTGTGCGTGCGCGCGCGTGTGTGTGTGTGGTACGAGGAGGCTTGTTTGTGCAGTGCAGCAACAGTGTCTGCAAACCGGTGACGTTACAGCAAAAGGAAAGTCCTTAATTCCTTGGAATCGCTCGATTCCTTCCCCGCGTGTTGCTCGAGCGTGAGTGTGCGTGCATTGTGTGTGTGTGTGTGCATTGTGTTTGTTTTGGTTAGTTGTACCGTCTGTGGTGTTGTTTTTCGCATAGAATCGGTTTCAGATCGTTTGGCAGCAGAGCTTGCAGACGAGCTCTGTAAGAACCTCTACAATCAACACGACGCTTACGCTACTATCAACAGATCAGTTGGGAGACATTGATTGGGGGGTGGAAAGCGTCTTTCAGCTCGGTGGTTTGGAGCATCGGGAAGACCCGAATGCCGCCGGCGGGGTCTCTTGAGATGTGCTCGAGATATCCGATCTCAGCAGGCGACGTCTGACGCACATTCTTTCCAGCCAGTTTAGCTTGCATAGAATACGTCCATTGCAAGAATACGGCCTCCCTCCCCCCACCAGTAAAAAGCAGGAAAGCGAAAGAGACTTTTGAATAATTTATGCCGAGACATCAGGAAATTGATGGTGTCCAGGCCTAGGTCACTGGGCAACCTTCGTCAGCAAGCGGCTCAGCCTTTGGTTGGCGTCGGTAGCCTCCAGCAACTTTTGGCTCTTGTCTAGGCCTGCACCAGCCGTAGAAGCTGCTGCCCATCTATCGTAGGCTTTTTGTTTTTTTTTTTGTTTCCGTCTCTTCAGCTCCAGCTCCAACTCTCCCCATCTCCCCCCAAACGAGGGCGGCGTCCTAGTGGAGTTCCGCGTGCAGCGCCCCACGCGGCAAGGGGACGTATCCGTGTGTGTCTGTGCCCTTCTCCGTGTGTTTCCGTGTGTGTGTGTGCGTGTGTGAAAATGCAACCAGCAACGGCCGCCCTGCTCTTGACACTAGCGCTCGCCGGTGAGGCGTGGGCCGCCCACCGCAACCAGTACCTGCGCAGCTTCCCGGTCCACTCGGTGAACGATCCGTGCTACGACGAGGACCGCCCGCGCCGCTGCATGCCGGACTTTGTGAACGCCGCGTTCGGCGTACCGATCGACGCGTCCTCGACCTGCGGCCAGGGCAAACCGGCCCGCTTCTGCGATCTGCGCGACCCGTCGGACGGGCAGCCGCCGGGCGGGTCGCAGACCGGGGGCCGCTCGGGCGCGCTCGAGTCGACCTGCGAGATCTGCGACGAGACGGACGCGACCAAGCGCTACCCGGCGCTCGCCCTCACCGACGTGCACAACTCGAACAACGTGACGTGCTGGCGGTCGGAGCCACGGTCCGGCACGGTCGACGCCGGCCCAGACAACGTGACGCTGACGCTGTCGCTCGGCAAGAAGTTCGAGCTGACGTACGTCAGCCTCATGTTCTGCCCGCACGCGATCCGGCCCGACTCGATGGCGATCTACAAGAGCGCGGACTACGGCAAGAACTGGCTGCCGTTCCAGTTCTACTCCTCCCAGTGCCGGAAGCTGTACGGCCGGCCGACCAAGGCGACGATCTCGCCGAGCAACGAGCAGGAGGCGCGCTGCGTCGACCACAACCGCTACAGCGTGGACGGCGTGCAGGGGTCGCGGATCGCGTTCAGCACGCTCGATGGCCGCCCGTCCGCGCCCGACTTTGACAACTCGGTCATCCTGCAGGACTGGGTGACGGCGACCGACATTCGCGTCATCTTCCACCGGCTGCAGCCGGCCAGTGGTGGCGGTGGCGGTGGTTCCGCCTCGCACGCCAAATCGCAATCAACCGAGCTGCTCGGGGGCGGCAAGTTCGGCGGCCTGCCGAAGAAGGCGTCCGATTTCCTGCTGCACGGCGGCGGGCGCGACAACCCGGCCGCGGTCGGGTCGGGCGTGTTTACGTACGCACTGTCGGACTTTGCCGTCGGCGGCCGGTGCAAGTGCAACGGGCACGCGTCCCGGTGCGTGAAGGGCGCGGACGGGAAGCTCGAGTGCGACTGCAAGCACAACACGGCCGGCCGGGACTGCGAGCGCTGCAAGCCGTTCTACTTCGATCGGCCGTGGGGCCGCGGCACCATGCGGGACGCGAACGAATGCAAAGGTAGGTGCGGGCACTAAGAAAAAAGAAGGGAAAAAATGGGGTGGGAAAAAAGGGGGAAAAAAACGGGAGTCTGAGCTCGGTACAGCCGACGGTTGTTACCGGTTTGTTGTAGCGAGCAGCAGAAAAGGCTCACAAAATAAGGCACACGCTGTTCCGGCGGCTGCTTCGGTTGGCCGTGGGAGAGCAAAGCTTCAATTTCTCCTTGCGGACACCTATACTACCATGCTTTTTGGAGATGTCAGGAAGAAGAACAACAACAACAAAAAAACACAAACCCCCGCGCTCACCTTTCTGGCAGGTTGAACTTTGCCGGAATGTCACGTTGCGCTGCTCACGAGGTGCAGGCGGCGAAGCAAGATGAATTTTGTTTGCTTCTTGCCTACCTTTTGCAACCGTAAAGGACACACACACACACACACACTGAATGCACCGAAGTTGCGATCACGAAGAGGAAGCTAGAGGAAGGGGTAGAAAAAAAGAGAGAAACCAAAAACACAGCACAAAGAAGCGTAGACGTCGGGCGCGAGCTTACAGGACCAGCACTGCACAACGCTCCGCGGGCGAAATGGGCGAAAAAAGTTCGTCGTCTACTTGCAGGGTGGTGTTGTTTGCTTCTTCTTCTGCTTCTTTTTTGGAAGTCGCCTGTTTGGCTCACCCTGTCCTAGGATAAATATTTATGGTTTGGTGTGTTATTTTCCTCTTTTGAGCAGCCCGTTCTGTTTGCCCACCACGGGGCACCGCGGAGGACCTTTTTCGCCCCGTCCGCAGACCGTGCCGATGGTCTGGCAGCAGTCCCGAGCAGCAGCCCGAGTGGCAGCGACGATATGATTCTTCATCATCATAGCGCTTGATTATTTCCACTCTCTCTCTCTCTCTATCTCTGCCTTCGTGACGCGTAATTGAAAGTAAGACGCATCGCTTGGAGTTGGCGATTTCCGGAAGTTGTTGTTGTTGTTTTTTTTTCGCCCCCACTGGACATCAAAACTTGCAGAGAACCTGTGACAGCTCTACCTGCTGAAGCGTATCTGAGATAAACATCCAACCAAACATACACACACACACGCTGACTTTACAGTAATCGATATGATCCTACAAAAAACTTTGGCGAAGAAGTCCAGCGCACTGGCTGGCAGAAATCGATGCTCTAGCGGGCCGGAATAAATGGGCTGATACCGGTACGTGTCCCGGGATCACTTGCGGTCCCATTGTGTCTGTGATTTCGCTCCCTTACCCTCTTACCCGCTGCGTCCGCCATGTGTTCCGGGTTTTGCCTCTCTCACACACACACACACACACACACACACACACACTGTCACTTCCGGCCAGTGCTCGACCGAATAAAACGGGACAGGAACAGCAGGCAGGAAGGCTGTGTTGTTTTTTGCAGCCCCTTTTATCCCGAAATGAAACCAACGAAACGCAAAAAAAAAAGAAGGAAAAGGGATTAATGTCCACAGCAGCAGTCGGCTCTACTACGGCTCTGACCAATGCGGCTGGGTGTGTGTGTGTGTGTGTGTGTCGGCGTGGGTGTCCACAACAGGCAGGGAGTCGACCCTGCCGACAGATCCTTCCACACGCGTGCACGGATGGCTGCACGTGATGGGCAGAAAACCCCCGTTGGTCACTAACTCCCGTTCCCATTTTGCAGCCGTTTGCGCCCTATCGCAGAACATTGGGATGCTGCGATACAGAGGTTTTAGTGGGGGCGTGAGTTTATAGTACCTAATTTGGTGTTTGCAGACCGTTGGAGTTGAGCTACTTGTTGACGGTAGTCACACAAATTGCTGACAGTTTTGACAGAGACGGACGGACTACTAGTCGGTGTGGTTACTCTCGGTGCGAGTATGTCAATGTGCAACATTGAGTTGACATTACTTCTAACTCTCAGCAATCATAGTTGAGTGAACGTATGTTTGTTTGTTTGTGCAAAACGGGAACTTTTTGCACAATTCAGAAAAAAAACACACACACACACACGCACACAAGGTTTACCGCACTGGGTTTGTTGCAGAAGCGCACTCATCCTCGCAGGCCCCTTGAGGCTGCCAAGATGGATGGGTTTTGCTTTGTAGTGCAGGGGGAAACAACAACAAAAAAACCCCTCCCTTCCTACTTTTCTGCTTGTGGGCATTGCTGGCTTCATTTCTATTTTGCCGTGTGTGTGTGTGCTTCCTCCCTGCGCTCGGTGCTGCTCCCCGGCGCACTGCAACACGCGCATCGGCTCAGGGCACGAACGCTTCCCGGTAATCCCGGCGTAAGCCTCCCGGGTCCTTGAGCTGGTGCCCGGAGGCTGCAACAGGACTGCATCTGCCTCGAGAGAGAGGACGCTCCCTCCCTCCGTTTCTCTCTCTCA